>JAULJZ010099527.1:0-11953 GCA_032270985.1 Heliamphora pulchella | reverse complement strand
AATAACAAAAAATTAAAAGTTACTATGAGTAACTTTGCCAAATACACCAGAACACTTGTGTGCGTCCAACACAGCATGGTTTCTATTCAGCCAGATAAGCTAAATGAAAATAATGTCCCAACTGCAACCACAAGAATGTCAAACTTTTGATGGGTTATTCATCTAATACAATTAGCAAAATTAATGGTACAAGCTCACAAAAGTAAATTGGGTTTATTCATTTTTAAACTGAGTATATTTTATCAGTTTGTAGTATAACTAAGTTGTGAGTAAGTTTATAAGTATATTTTATGAATTTATCGTATAACTAAATTGTGAGTAAATTTATGAATATGTATTATAAGTTTGTTGCATAGCTAAACATTAATGATTAAAAAACGAGCAGATAAACTGAGTAACTATTTAGCAGATTTGGAATACCATGTGATAATTTATGTGATATTTTTACCTAAATGAAGGGGGTCGGATCTAAGATGGGCCGGATCCTTGAACGGATTTGGCCTAATCTCTAATAAACTGAGCCAAAACAGTGAGACCCATATAGAGTCGAGTCGAGGCATCCAAGCCCCCACTCAGTCGGGACCAGTTAGTAAATCAAACTGCTTGGAATTGAGCTCGGGAGCATTAATAGGGGTATAGCCAGACTTGGTGACATTAATAATAGTGTGATCAAATTATCAAAAATTAATGGTGTAAGGGATATGAATCCCACATCACCTAGTTATGGTTTCTTGTCTCGTTTTATAAGAAAATGAGCTCTTCTCTCAATCTATCAAGATGCATTTCCTAAGTAGAAGAATAAAATCGTGTGCGACTCATGGTGCAAAGTGAACAATAAAATCATGTGTGCCTCGTGGCGCAAAGTGGATAATATCTTGGTATGAGCTCCAACATAGGAATGATCCTCCTTCATATAGCATCATTTGTGGGAATACTAACCACCACATGGCCCCACATGCTTGGAAATAATATAAGGAATATGAATCTCACATCGCTGAGTTTAGGATTCTCCACTTTTCTTATAAGATGAGCTTCACCTTCAACCCACTAAGAATCATTTTTCTAGGTCGAAGAACAAAACCATGCATGCTCTTGAGCCAAAGTGGACAATATCTTGGTGTAAACTCAATCAGAAGAGTGGTTCCCCTTCAGATGAAAAAATTGTCACCGACATAAAAAAAATCATTAATGAGAATGGGGTGACCAAACGATCCTGCATTGATGCCGTTCGGGTTGATCCCAGCACCCCCGATAACACTCAACCCCTAGGGTAGTGAGCATTAGAGCACATCTACCAGTGGATGATGTCATCTTGTCAAAACGGCACCATGGTTCCCCTATAAAAAGGAGTGTCGATTCATTAAGGTACACACACAATCTCATCTAAAAACCTCTATTAAAATACATTAAAAAAAAAGCTCAGTAGCAAGAACTTCTCATTCACTCTGCTTACCAAACATTAAGTTAAGCATCAAAAGAGCTTTTCGGTATGTGTCCACTGAGTAATCCTACTTTTCCTCTCCTTTGTAGGAAAATCTCAGACAAGGAAGTTCCCAAAAGGATTGGTTCTTCTTGTTCTCATCACCTCTATGTAATCACCCCAGTACATTTGGTATCGTTGATGGGAAAATAGCTGGAGCCAAACCCGCTCATAAGCCTCCTAAGGCATTGGAGGGAGGTTTCGATTGCAATGCCGCCCTCAACGCCATACGAACGGATATTATGAGGCTCTACGCTGCCCTAAAGAACAAATAGTTGGAGTCAAACCCACTGATCAAAAGTAGAACCAGCTAAATTAAACCTAGGGTCCTCCAAGGATCACTCCACGGGCCCCACTTTAATCAACCCGAAAAGTGGATCTCAATGTGGGGAACATCATCAAAGTGTTCACTGCCACCCCACCCGCATCCAGTGGCGAGGGGTGAGCAAGAGGTATTTTAGAAAAAGAGGCCAATGCCGCTCGTCCTCCCTTGGAGCACGGAGTTGAGAGAATAACTCTTGAGTAGACAATGAGCAGTTAGCACGCCAACAAGGCACGACAAGCGCGCAATACGCGACAGTCTAAATGGCCCTCGACAACCCAAAGGAGGATCCTATCCAGATTAATTAATTAGGTTTAGGTATTTGCTGTGAGACAATGAAAAATTCTCGGCTTTCACCGAAAGATCTAAAAAAATAAATTTTAATGTGTAAGGTTTATTAATAAAAATTGTAATATGCAAGATTCAATTGCATAATTTTTTTTCAAAAATACCTTGCAAACAGATAAGGTTATTTGTTTTGCATAACAATCATTTGTTATTTATTTGTTTAATATGTGAACAGATAAATTTATCTGTATACTTTATACGTGTTTTTAATAAGATAGATAAATTTATCGATATTCTTTATACATGTTTTGAAAAGACATAGACAAATTTATCTGTGTTCTTTATACGTGCATTCAATAAGACAGATAAATTTATCTGTATTTTTTACATGTGTTTTCAATAAAAGACAGATAAATTTATATGTACTTTTTACATGTGTTTTCAATAAAAGACAGATAAATTTATATGTACTTTTTATATATATTTTGAATAGGTAAAGATAAATTTATCTGTTCTAGGTTATTTTTGTCTTAAAAAGATTTTGCGCGTTAAAACTTTTATGTGAATAGATTTTGCTCGTTAAAAAATCTTATACTGAATGAAAAACAGTAAACGATTTATAAATTGAACTTTTTACCAATTTTTCGAAAATTCTATTGGCAATTATTCTCTTCTGTCTTCTCTATTCTCATGCAACGAATACGAATAAAAGCAGAAAAAAAAAAAGAAAAAAGAATGATCCACACAGCATAATCAAATGACATATTAAAATTGCAGTAGCAAAAGATGCCATAGTATTAGTGATACGATATTATATTAGCAAATATCGGTCAAGATATCACACAGCATCAATCCATACATTTATAAATATAAATATTAAAAATTTTAAATTTAATAGACTATATAATATATGGCCCTTAACAAGATAGTCAATGCATTAGTAGGAAAAAATGACAAGATAGTTGGAAATGAGAAAATACTAGGGAATGTATAAACCTAAATTAACATGTATGGGATATCGTATTAAGAAAAAATATAAATTTAGTGAAATTAACAGAAGATACAATTCTCAACAGAACAGAATGATATAAAACATTCATATAACCGACCTAACGAATTTGAACAAAGACTTAATTTGGAATTGTTACAATACATAACGGCCAATATTTAAAAGAAATAATTAGTCATAAGTCTAATTTTTAGATTTTGTACTGTATTTAGTTTACTTTAATTTTCATTAACTTTTTATATCCATTGTTTTAAAGGTTTTAAGGCATAAAGTCTTCTAATTTAATCTTGTCAATTTTATGGACAAAATCACTCTTATTACTCACACACTCCTAATTACTTATTACAAATCTTCACAACGTCATCACCATTTATTAAATCCAACCGCCTCTAACGGCATTTTTTGGCCATCGCCGACGACTTTTTTTGAGGATTGTCCCGTGGCCATTTTTCTGACTACTATTCAATGATGGTTTCCATGGGTTTTCGGCGACCTTCGAGAGTCCTCTCTTAAATTTTTCGACAACTTTTTTGATGATCCATAGAATAGATAAATCTTACTTTTCATTGTATTAGAATAGTGAAATTTATCTTTGTTTGCTCAAACATTAATCACACTAAATATAAAACTATTCACTATATTAGAACAATAAAATTCATTCATATTCATTCCAACATTAGCCACACAAAAAAAAAATTATTATTCGTTGTATTTAAATAATAAAATTTATTTCTATTTATAAAATAATACTATATCTACCGTTGTCATCCTATTAGCCACAAAGACAATACAAATAAATTAATATTTCTTCTCTATGCAAACAGATAAAATTATATTTGGTTTAATAGTTGTTGAAGTTGGTTGCTGAAAGTCGTTGGAGTTAATTGTTGATGGCTGCCGAAAAATTGTTGAAATTTGTGATTAGAAGCCTTCCAAGTTAATTGTTGGAGCTCCAGTCATATGAGGTGAAGGGATAGAGGTATTGAGATGGAAGAATAAAGTGTTGAGGTGAAAATATGAGTATTTAGAACGGTAATTTTAAAGTTTTTAAAAAGAAATCTAGAAATTATTTCAAATTCAAAATAAAGAGTTCAAATTTAGTTGTGTGTTGAATGGGTTATACTGCAAACAAATCTAAATTACTAATTTTGAATTTTGGATAAATTTTTGAGAATATTTTCTGAGTTTATAGTATTATTATATTTAGAATAGTAAAATTATTTTGGTACAATTTGACCCAATATTGGACCTTACGATCAAAATCTCCAATTTAAAACCATGATTCCAACTACAAAACCCTTTTATGTGATAAATTCTTTTCCCTAGCTCTTTCGTGGCTCTAAAGAATGTGCTTTCTCCTCATGTTACATCCTACTTTTCTTTCCTTGTATCATTTCCTCAAAAAGAAAAAGAAAAAACTCTCAAAGCCAAACACTTCACGTAACCAAAAAGAAATCAAGTTTAATCGAGAAAGGTACGTTGCTAATTGCGAATCCATGAACGCAGCAAGACACCATGGATCTATAAGTATAAGAACCTTCGATCCAACGGGACAAGTACACAAAACCAGTCGTCTCTTTTTCTCGTATATATATATATATATATATAGAGATAATTGATATATATAGATATAGTTTTCTGTATCGAGCCTGAAAGTAATTAATAGGGCGGTGAAATGGCAGCGGCGGCGGCCCCAGCTTTAAAACGGTCAGAGTCGATAGCGGATAGCATGCCGGATGCGCTGAGAGAGAGCCGGTACCATATGAAGAGGTGCTTCGCTAAGTATATAGAGAAGGGAAAGAGGTTGATGAAGCTTCACCATTTAATGGCGGAGATGGAGCTGGTGATAGAAGATAAAGCCGAAAGGGAGCAGCTCTTGAGCGGCTTGCTCGGCTACATTTTGTGCACTACTCAGGTGTAGTTTAAAGAATATAAAATACTGTTAAATATAAAAATAAATAAGAAATAAATAAATATAGCGTTAGATATGTTATACTTAAATATGCATATATTATATTTATTTTTATGATAAATATGAATAGTTATAAATTTATAAAATATAAATAAAATATAATTTTTTTATCTGTTATCATAAAAATTTAATTATACATTTAAATATCAAATGTTTAATTGAATAAATAATATAAATAATTATACTTAACAAAATAAATAATATCCTTTCAAAGGCTAACTTAGTCCTTAAAGAAGTCGGATATCGAACACCTCCATTCCCTGCTATAACATATCTTGGGATATGCATGTGTTTCAGATTGTATATCCAAATATTTTTGTTTAAATAAACAATAGATTTATGAGCTCCGCTGGATATAATATCCAATTCCATATTTATATGTATCAAACAGACATACCTTTAAAATAATGTATTTAGGCCTGTCCAATAAACCTACTTTAACATACCTAGTTATGTGACATACATAATATTATTTATTTTTTTAACAATAAAAAATCATAACTGATTAAATTTCCTCTTTGAAAGTCTCGTTTTAACAATAAAAATATTAATTTAGCATAATGTTAAAGTGACTTAAAAATAAAAATTTATTTTTAATTAAAGTGGTTTTAATTAATTTTAAATAGATCTTTTTATAAAATTTTATATTTTAATATAGACATTGGCCCTGTTTGGAATAATTATTTATTTATTTATTTTATTTTATTTATTTTTGTTTTTTATAAATTTTATTATTATTTAATCAAATTATTATACTTTTTGACTCATTTCATCGAGACAGGTCGAAAAGTAATATATTTTTAATTTTTAAGTCACTTTAACATTACTATGTAGTTTAATAGAGTAATTTAAAGCAAAAAGTTAAAACTTTCTATTTGTAAGTCTCATTCTCCTCATTTTCTCTCTTAAGATTATAATTAATCCGAATTAGTATTTATGAAAAGTGAATACATAAAAAAGAGATTAATTAGCACCCAACTAGGGTGGTAATTATTATGATGAAAAATATTATATGAGTTACATTAACAAACACATGGAAACACCAAATTAATAAAGTTGTTCATCTAATTAAGATTTTGTTCAATTTTATTGTAAAATTACATCTTTACTCGCACCGTATTAATTAAATTTGAATCTAAATCCATCCGTTATCATATGGGTAAAATTTTAGGTAAAATTTGTGGATACAAAATTGTTGGTATTTTTAAATGAATAATACTGTTTAGACTTACTTCACATGCTTACTTATGAGTTATAGTTGAATAACTAATAATTTTTATTATTAAGAAAATAAATAAGTAATTTTAACTATATCACATAAACAGACATGTAAAATAAGTATATTAAGTAGGCCTAAATATCACTTTTTCTTTCCAAATTAACCTTCCAATATGACAATTCAAGAAAATTGCAGGAGGCGGCCGTTGTTCCGCCGTACGTTGCCTTCGCCATCAGACCAAATCCGGGAATTTGGGAATTTGTTAAAGTCGGCTCCCCCGATCTTTCAGTGGAGGGTATTACCCCTACGGAGTATCTGAAATTCAAAGAAATTCTAGTTGATGAGGACTGGTATAATATTTTCTGTTCTTTTATAAGCTGAACCCCCTAAATACTTTCTTCTTATTTCTTGTAAATGCTTTTGCTTTTCTGTTCTCCATTTGTTCGTTCTATGGGAAATCTTATGGTTTTATGATACATATATCCCATCTTTGTGAATAATTACTTATATCCCATCTTTGTTATCAAATGGTTGATGGGCCACGGTCTCTTCTATTTAACTCGGACTCGGTAGAGCGCGATGCCAAACGCATCCAGAATTCACTTTTTTTTTTCAATTAAGGCCTCACTTTTTTTTACTAAAGTACACCCAAGTTTATAAGTCTTGGTCAAGAGTGTACAACTATTTAATGGTCCCGTTTGAGATAATTACTTATTTTTTTATTTTTGATTTTAGTAATTTTTTAAATATTTTGATTAAACTATTATGCTTTTTTTTACTCCAATTACCCGGAAAAGCTGGGAAAATAATTTTTTTTAGCCTAAATATGAAAAGTTTTATAAAAACAAAAAATGAGACTTACAAATAAGCTAATAAACCAAATTTTTTATTTTTGTCTTAATAATTTCTATTTATTTTTTGATCAAAACATTTTACTTTTTTAGTTTTTTTCATCGAGACGATTAGAAAAGGTAAAAAATCTAATTAAAAGTTCAAAAAATAAAAATAAGTAAAATTCTAACAATTTAGCCCAAATAGGGCTTGTGTTTGATAGTTGTACTATAAAAATGAGTTCATTTAGTTACCCCCAAAAAGAGAAGTTCATTCTTTTCTTAAGGAAAAAAAGTTTAATTTTGTAAGGCACAAATACAATAGTAATAGAAAAAATATAAAAAAATACTAAAAAAATTATATTTTTAGTTGGAGCACAAATATAATAATTAAAAAAATAATAAAATATAAAACTACCGACAGTATTTTTATATTTTTAGTGACGCTTTTCTGATATTGCATGCAGGGCAAAAGATGAAAACGCATTGGAAATTGATTTCGGGGCAATGGATTTCTCTCTGCCCCGCTTGACCCTTTCCTCTTCCATCGGAAACGGAATCAATTTCGTTTCCAAGTTTCTTACTTCTCATCTCAATGGTGGCACAAAGGCTGCGCAGCCTCTTGTGGATTACTTGCTCTCCTTAAACCGCAATGGAGAAGTAAGGAAACATGACTTTTTAATGCAAACAAATAATTTTTAATTGTTTTATTCAATTAGTTCGGAATTTAAAGTTTTTTTTTTACACTTCGTATTTTATTTTATAAACACAAGTTTGGTCAGTTTTACAACAATATTTCATAATATAGAGTTAACATATTATAGAGTAAAATATATAGAGATCATTTGGTTGAAGGACTAGAGATAATTAGTGAATTCGGATTATAAGTGTTTGGAATATTATGAATTGGATTATTAATGTAGTATTTTTCGTATCGAAGAGTGTTTGTTTGAGAGTAAAATAATTTAAAAATAAATAGTACATTGTTTTGTTTAACATAATTTTAGTGAAATTAAATTTTTTTATGTAAAAAAATATTCAAAATAGTCTCGGGACTAACCAATTAATTCACTTCTCCCATGAGATTGAGATAGTCCCACCAATAGGGTGTTACTTTGGTTGGGTTTTTTTTTTTAAACTCCCACTAAATGCTTCCCAAACATTACTTATAGTCTCATTCCCTATTCAATCAAATATTACTGATTTTTATGCAGTTTCCATCCTTTAGCGGAAACAATTTTTTACAATTAATAAAACTTTATATTTTACGAAAAATGAGTTTTCTGGTGCTATCTAAAAAGGGGTTTCTCTAAAAAAAAAAAAAGATTGAAAATAATTTTCGAGAATAGTTCCTCAAATGAGTTTTTTTTTATTATATATATATTTTCTCCAAAATAACTTTTATTTTTCCTGCAATACTCATGCTGTTCATGCATTGTTTATAAATTTTCAGAGTCTAATGATCAACGAGACTCTCAACACCGCTCCAAAGCTCCAAACTGCGTTGATATTAGCTGAAGCAGCCCTTTCAAGTCTTCCACCGGACACTCCCTATCTGAACTTTGAGCCAAGGTGATTCATTGGTTCTGGTTGAGTTAGTTGAAACGAGATTTTGTCTTAATTTTAATTGAGTTTTTTTTAATAAATAGTAAAATTAATAATTTAAAAATAATTAAAATCGTTACATAAATAAACACTTAATTGTACTTTTTACTTTTGTGTCAAATATATATGGGTTCCCGAGGTGTTATAGTTCCTTTGATATCTAAATATTTTGTTTACATACTCAAACATTTGATTAAGTGTTTAGGTATTAAGTTATAGTGCTCTAACTAGCCTTTGACAAGCTTTCAAACTTCTACATTACTAATATAAATACAAAATTGTATATTTATTAAAAAAAAATAAAAATTCAAGGTATATATTCAATGGTTTACGAGAAAAGCCACGGTGGCTTGAACTGCATTGATGTAGCAAATTATAAGATACTTTCGGAATACTATGTAGATAAAATCACATGATATTTACGGTAAATAAAAATCTTTCATACATACTAAGGAACTCATTCTTATCTCTCACTTCCTAACAAAGGTGGGATAATAGTATTTTTTTTGAAGTGTTTCTACTACATCATTGTGTAGGAGTACCACGTAAATAATGACACGTGGTGACTCAAAACTACCGAATAAAATTACTCCACTAATATTTCGTAGTTGTGAGATCATTTGGTAAATAAAATATATTAAAAATCAAAATGGTAAGTATAATATTATTGTTGTGAAAGAATCAGAATGACATTTGATACCAATTATTTTACAGTTTTAAGCAGTGGGGGTTGGAGAAAGGGTTGGGTGACACTGCAGAAAGAGTGAGGGAGACAATAAGATCGGTTTCAGAGATCATCCAGGCACCTGACCCCTTAAACATTGAGAAGTTCTTTGGCAGGCTTCCAATAGTGTTCAATGTTGTGTTGTTCTCAGTCCATGGCTACTTTGGTCAATCCAATGTCCTCGGTTTGCCGGACACTGGCGGTCAGGTATAAATTTTAGAGCACGACACTGTTTTTTCTTAAATACTAGGATTCTTATGTTTCGATGCATCGACTATCATTTGATCGTACCTTGAAATTTGTGTTTTTTTTTAATTAAAATTTTGATCAAATCGTACTATTGTCATTGCATTAAGATAGAGATATTTATGAATATTTGAGAAGAAAAGATGATGAATTTGATTTTGAAATTTTGTTGATTGGAACTTTACTCTTTGTTACAATTCGTCAAACAGGTGGTCTACGTTTTGGATCAAGTAGTTGCTTTGGAAGAAGAACTGCTTATACGGATTAAGCAGCAGGGTCTTAACTTGAAGCCTCAAATTCTTGTGGTGAGCCCAAGAAAAAAATAAAAAATAAAAAAATAAAAACCTTTTTTTTTTCTATCAATTGCTTATTGGTATATCTTGTGGGGTTGCTTTGAATTTAATGCAAACTATGATCATAGTTCATTCACGACCTAGGTAAGTATTGACAAGATTTATATGAGTAATTACATTTTGGTAATACTAAAATTGTATAATTGTTGATTATAACTAACAGGTGACTCGACTTATCCCCGATGCGAAGGGGACGAAGTGCAACCAGGAGTTAGAACCCATCGCCAACACGAAGCACTCCAACATCCTTCGGGTGCCATTTAAGACCGACAATGGAGTCCTTCCACAATGGGTTTCTCGCTTTGACATTTATCCTTACCTCGAAAGGTTCACTCAGGCACGTTCATGTTACTCCATTAATCATATCTCCAAATCCAAATCCATTTTCTTTTTTTTTTCTTTCCCAAATTCTCCCCCCAATCAATCGATTGGCTTACGGAACGAATGAGATGTGTTTCTCGATATCAATTTGTTTCTCGATGTTCATGTTACCCCATTAATCAATTCTCCAAATCCAATTTCTTTTTTCGTCTTTTGCCCTAATCAATCGATTGTCTTGCGGAATGAATGAGATCTGTTTGTTGATGTGAATTTGTGTCATGAATGAACAGGATGCCGCGGACAAAATCCTCGAAATCATGGAAGACAAACCAGATCTTATCATTGGAAACTATACAGATGGGAATTTGGTGGCTTCACTTATGGCTTCCAAACTTGGGATCACTCTGGTGCCTCCATCACTTTCAAATTCCTTGTAGCTTTAAACTTATGACCTGTTTGAATAGCTTATTTGTACTTGATCTGTAGTTTAAAAAACTAAAAAATTCTCTCAATTGAAAATATGCTAAATTTTTGTTTTTTTGTTTTTTTACTGGTGAAAACTGGCTTAACCTTGTCTACAATAATATAGTTTCTTTGCGTGTTTTATTTTATTTTATTTTATTATTAGTAATTTTTTTATTATTTAATTAATATATTATATTTTTTCGACTCATTTCATCAACATGGGTATGTTGATAAAAAAAAGTAAAAATAAATAAATAAATAAATAAACAAAATATGAAAAAATTAAAAAAATAAAAATAAATAAAAATAAGTTAATAAATTAGATTTTATTTTATGTTGTTTATTTTCAGTAAAATTCTTCATTTTTGGCCATGTTTGTTTGTTAAAATTTCTCAATTTGATCCGAAAAAATAAGAGTTATTAAACAAAAGATGAAAAAATAATAAAAGATAAAAATAAAAAAAATCCCAAAATTTATTATAAACAGGAAACAAAAAATTCAACCATTTTTTTTCCCAATGGAACAGGGCCTTGTTATTCAGCTTTATAAGTTTATATGTTTACTAACACGGAGTGCCCTGAATCAGGGAACAATTGCTCATGCTCTGGAGAAGACGAAGTACGAGGATTCAGACCTCAAATGGAAAGAGTTGGACCCTAAGTATCACTTCTCATGCCAATTCATTGCTGACACAATTGCAATGAATGCAGCAGATTTCATCATCGCAAGCACATACCAAGAAATTGCTGGAAGGTTAGCTCTCCCTCCTCTGCATGTTTTTTAAACCAATCTCGTTATGTATGCATTATTATTATTATTATTATTATTATTTTTTTTTTTTATCCTTGATAGAAAATGGGACAAAAACTTTATTTGCTTTCTCCACCCTTTTACCTTTGTCTGCCCCAATTATATACAATAAAAATACTTTTATATTTATGCATACACATAAAGTTTATTTTTAAAAATATATAATAAGGCTAAAGTATAAAAATATTATATTATCTTTTATTTTTCATCTATATTTTTATTTTTAATTATAATGATTCATCAATTTTTATTTTTTATTTGTCGCGTTATCTTTAGCTCTTATTCATATTACTCCTTCAAAGCTTACG
>JAULJZ010099516.1:0-11953 GCA_032270985.1 Heliamphora pulchella | reverse complement strand
TATAGACCCATATAAGATCGCACTCTCTAATGAATCAAAACAACGAATATTAAATATATGTAAATCAATAATTATTTAAGGATTAAGAGGATAAGCACTATTCATAATAATCTTGGGGTGTGAATTAATTTATATAGTGAGTAGTCAATACTAAATTAATTACCCCAAATGTCCCGTTCAATACACACAAAGTGTACTAGCACAGAGAGTCGGAACAATAAACGACGCTATTATCTGTTCCCCGTAACCAAGACAAGCCTATTAAAACTCTGTGTCACAGTCGTACCGATGGTATGTCCATTTCTATCTAAACTGTGAACATAAAACTTATATTCTGCAAGAGCCTAAAATCTGGTTTTCTGTGTGTAAGTCGTACTCTACACACCAGATTAAATACTATCAGAATATTGAACATCCATGCATAACAAAGAAAAATGATATGCATACATTGTTCATAAAGAATCTCATAAAATGAAAAACTAATTTTATTATTAAAATAAAATTAAATACTAAAAAACATGATTTTTAGTTTACCAATCCTAACACTTAGGGCCTTACAAAATGGATTAGTCCAATCAACAAGCATTCATCAATGTGTAAAAAAAAATTACATTTATAAGTTCTATTCTCAAAGATATCGTTGATGAATATGAAATTTTACCAAACTATACAAAAAAAAAGGTCTCCAAGACGATACTTCTCAATCCATAGTCTTCTTCCTGCTACCACCTGAAATGTTGGTAAACAACATGAGCTGAGGCTCGTTGGAAATTGACTAACAATGAACATATGAATGACATGCGAGGATGGTTATGCGAAATGCAACAGATAGTTTACCAAAAACCAGTTTTCATTTCCTATCAAATAATCTCCTTTCACATAACCAGTTTTCCTTGCACAAGACAATCCATTATTTGACCATTTATTCCATTTCATTTTACCCATCACAAGTTTCCAAGTTCACAGCTCACACATACACACGCAAGCGTTGTTATCGTCGTCTCATATCTCAAACAACTAGTTGTTTACATACTAGGAGCCGATGCCAGATGATTTTATAGACCCACGCCGTGTTACTACCAACCGGGTCACACGAGACCCATTTGTTAGGGTTGTATACTGAAAACTATAGTTTTATTTTAATTTTAATATTTAATTTTATTTTTTAATAAAATTATTTTTTTATTTTATGAGAATCTTAATGAGTAATGTATGCAATATTATTTTTTTAATGTTAAGCATGGATGTCCTTTATTCTGTACAGTATTTAATCTGGTGTATAGAGTATGGCTTGCACACAGAAGACTAGATTTTAGGTTCTTACAGAATATTATTTATTCATAATTTAGATGGAAATAAATATACCATAAGTACGACTGTAGTACAGAGTTTTAGCAGACCTGTCTTGGTTACGGAGAACAGATAATAGTGTCGTTTATTATTCTGACTCTCTGTACTAGTACACTTTGTGTGTATTGAATAGGACACATTGGGATAATTAATTTTATACTGACTATAGAAATTAATTTACATCCCAAGATTATTATAAGAGTACTTATACTCTTAATCTTGAAATAATTAATTTTTTACGTATATTTAATACTCGTTGTTTTGATTCATTAGAGGGTGCAATATTTTATGAGTTTATATTCTCGGTGAGTTAGTTAGATAGCGGTATTAATTATATGGTGAATATTAATTATTGATGGAATCTACATCTCGATAATTCGGGATTAACGATACCCCCTTAAAGAAGTTTATAAGTTATTACCGAGCCAAACCCTGCAGATGGATTTTATTTTTCGGCGAGCGGATAAGTTAAGCGGAATGGTTTAAGAAATTTAAAGATACCGATTAAATTAAATTGTCAGTAATTAAATTTAATTGGCAGGTATTGAAAATCTTAATGTAGGGAGATAAGTTAAGCATTTAATAATAGGAGCTCAATGTAAGATGGTTTTGAGCTTATGACTTAGAGTGCAATTATAATTCTTTAGTGGTGTGAACTGTAATTTAGTATTTTATAAAAATTACAGAAACCACTGTAAGGTTTTTATAATTATAGATACTATTAAGAGGTTTGCATAGTTGCAGAAACCGCTAAATACGTATCTAGGTTACACTAGAAATTTTTGTCATAATTACTCCATAGGTCCCTACTGTAACCCTATAAATATGCGGGTAGGCTGAACCATATTTATAACTTGTTTTCAAGACTAAAGCTGACCATGTTCTGCCGGTACGAGTTCTCGAAGGATCATAACCCACACTACGTTCGAGAATTGCATAAAGAAATACAGTAGAAGGTCTGACAAGAGCTTCAACTCGGAATCAAAAGTTCGTAGTTGGAGAATTGACCAAAAATGTATTCTTCTAAATTAACTGTGGTGGCTTGAATTTTTATTTTGATCGTTCGACATCAAAAGTTTTATTTAGAGCCCGTTTCGACAATTGCCCATCCAGTTATTTTAATCAAAAAATCGTTTACAAAAACAATGATCTTGGCAGTTTTGCCTCCAACAATTGGTATCAGAGCCGTTTTATTTTTTGTTTATGATTTGTCGTGAGACCGGGTAGATTTAGAACTGTGCTAACTTTATTTTGTAGGCGTTCTAATCCCAATTTTATGATCATCTTTTTATTCATATTTGATTGAATGGTTTGAATAATGATTATAATTATTTTTTTAATCATGAGGGTTGATCGTGATAGTTTTAGTTTTTTAGATCGAATGTGAGCTTACGGGACATAGGTTTTCGATGTAAAAAGTTTATTTGTTTTTAAAATTCATACAAAAACCACAGGCGGCGGCACCGGCGGTGGTTTTAGGATTTACGGGTCACGGATCGCAGTGGTTTTTGTATGAATTTTTTGACAATTTTCAGCAATTTTTTATGCAGTATTTAGGCTTAAAAATAGTATTACAACAAGTCCCAAAAACAAAAAAAAATTGGCACAAAAATAGCCCACCCGGCGGCAACACTGGCGGCGGTTCGAGGCCATTTTTTGATGATTTTTTGTGATGCTTTCGACACTGGTTTTGAGAAAACCTTTTAACATAAAATAGCAGCAAAATATTACTAAAAAATAGTCCAAAAAGATGGAAAAAATAGCAGCAAAACAGTGGCAGAAAAAGCGGCAGCGGCGACGGCGGCAGCGGCTGTTTGGGGCTATTTTTGAAGCTTTTTCGGTGCTATTTTCAAGGCATTCTTCAAAGAATCATGTTGCTGGATAGCAGTGCAATTTTTAAAAAAAATGGGAGGCAAAACCACCACAGAAAAAGTCCAAATGGGCGGCGGAAAGCAACGGCAGCGGCAGCGCATAGGCAGCGATGGGGGCCTGTTCGGGCTATTTCAATAGCTATTTTCGGTCTTATTTTTTGAAAGAAAAATAGTATTTTTTGAGAATTATTTTTTAAAAAAATAACGTAAAAAACGAAGCTCGGGAGTGGAGGCAAATGCCGCCTGAAGGTGGCAACATGGGCGGCGCCTACGGTGCCGGTTGGCCGGCAGTGGTGGTGGCTGGTCCGTGCTGTTTTGGCTCAACTTTTTTGATATGTTTTGATCATGATGTGATATATTTGTATATCACAGTGTATCCAAAAATTCTGTTGCAATTAGAATACTGAATGCTAATACAAATAAGGATTGAATCATTACAGCTTATCTTTGAACATGAGACTGAAACTCATCAGAGTTTCTATTCGATCATAAAATCGAGATATATATATATATATTACATTTATATTCTTATGAACTGCGTGGATGATGTATATCTATTTTATATATTTCTGTTAATTTAATTAATTCGAAAAATTTGGTTTTAATTAAATATTTTGTAAAAAAATAAAATTAAGTTTTTTTAATTAAATAGAAAAATTTTAGATATTTTTTTTTACAAAATATAACGTTTAAGATGATTTTTTTATAAAATCGGATATCTTGAAAAAACGTAGAATTTTATTCTAGATTTTGAATTAATTAAATAAAAAAATATTTAATCTAAATAAATTGTTATTTTTAAAAAATGTGTAACTAAACTAAGTTAAATAAATGACTTTATTTACTACCTTATCTTAAGAACTAAAGGAAAAACTGTGCATTCATTAAATTTTATTTGTTACGCATTAAAACACAAAAAGATGGTTTGACAAACCAGAATATTTGGAATCGTCTACATGGAAAAATGTTTTAGACTCTTTCAGATCGTGTGGTTTTCAAAATTAATAAATTTATTTTAATTAAACAAATTTTTTATAATCCTCAAAAATATTTTAAAAATCTAAGTGGGAGTAAAAATTTATTCACAGATAAAATTCGCGGTCTCCATCACCAATTTGTAGGCAATATAATTAAATCCTACGTATTGGTATAAGGCATTCCTCTGTATTGGACAGATTAATTGCGTTATCGCCAGTACAAACCTCCTTTAGGGATAATTTTGAATAATTGTTAATATGGATTACTTCTCCATCTGAAGGGTTCATTGTGAACCGATTGTTTTGAGATTAGGTGGTGTTTAGCACTTAGCTGTAAATAATTAGTATTCTTTCCATTTGAGTCATTGGTATTATTTACTGGATCAAAACTATATCAGCTATTTAATTTTACTTGACGGGGTCAGTTGCATAGATAGTAAAATTAAAAAGAATTGACTTATCTGGACAAACGATGGATAGTAGACATCCTCCCATCGAGGTATGCTATTCATAGGAAACTAAGCTGCTAGCGATTTTTTTTTAAAATGGTAGAAGGAACCAAATTAAAATAAATTCAAAATCTTGTTCGTCATAATTAACGATTTTTTTTTAATTATGTGATTCTCAGGATTAAAATGACTTTCAATTCACTCTCGGTTATACTCAAAAAAAAAACTAACGGGACCAAATTTTGTTGACTAAAAAAGTAACTTTGATATAGTTTTAACTACTAAGGATATTCCTTCAATGTCAGAAAATGTGTTTGCTTCTAAAAAAGATTCCTCTAGGTCGAAAGACGTGAAAAAAGGTTAAAAAACAGGGTGACACGATTTTTAGGGTAGTTAATGGGGCACTACCTATTGTGAAAAAGTCAAAAGGCAAATATTTTTACTGCAACCAGACACGACACTGAAAAAAATAATATCCAATTTATCTCAACAAGTTGAACAATCAGGGTAATTTCTGTTCACAAGTTGTAAAAACATGTTTAGCGGTGTTATCTATCGGTACCTGATGTATAGATACAGGAGCCACTAATTATGTCTGTAATTCATTACAGGAGTTCCAAGAAATCCGACAACTTAGTGATGGGAAGATTTACTTGCATATGGGCAATAATACAAATGTGACAGCAGTTGTAGTGGGAGATGTCATTCTCAATTTTAGTAGAGATCGGATTTTAATATTGAGATATTGTCTTTATGTACCTTCTATTAGAAGGAACTTAGTTTCTGTTTCTAGATTGATTAAAGACGGATATTTGATTTATTTTAATGACTCTGTGGTTATTAAAGATAAAAAATGGGTTATCTGTTCTGGTACATTGGTGGAAGATTTTTATATTATTACTCTAATCTCTCCTATACTGCAACTGACTGAATTGAATAACACATTTAATTTACCATATAAGAGAAAGTTTCATTCTTTAATAAACCAGACGTTTTATTGGCACTTACACTTGAATCATATTAATCTAAAAAGGATAAATAGACTGGTGGAGGATAGACCTTTGAGGTTATTGAAAGTGGATGCACTTTCAGTCTGTGAATCCTGCTTAGATGGTAAGATGATCAAGAAGCCTTTTTTTGGCCAAAGGCTATAGAGCTAAAGAACCATTATAATTGGTTCATTCTGATGTATGTGATCCTATGACAATCCGGGTTAGAGGTAGTTTTGAGTACTTCGTCAGTTTCATTGATGACTACTCAAGATATGGATATATTTACTTGAAGCACCATAAGTCTGAATACCTTGAGAAATTCAAAAAATTCAAGACGGAGGCGGAGAACCATTTGGGTAAAAGTATCAAATCACTACGATCCGACCGTAGTAGAAAATACCTCTTTGGAGAGTTTAAGGACTACTTGTTATCAGAAAGAATTGTATTCTAGTTGACTACACTCGGCATTCCGCAACAAAATGGTGTAGCAGAAAGAAAGTCTATTTTTTTATTGGGTATCCCAAGGAAATGAAGGATTGTTTATTTTATAATCCTAAAGATTAGAATGTCATTATTAGCATCAATGCTCAATTTTTAGAAGAAAATTATATCATGGACCATAGGCCCAAAAGTAAAATTGTTCTAAAAGAACTGAGTAGAAATACTAGTAGAACAGAAGAGGAACCATAAGTAACTGATATCCCATTTTCTCGTCGTAGTAGGAGGATTATCGAGATAGGTGAAAATCATGAACAAGATGTTGATGCACAGGGTTCAGATTCTACATAACATGTTACTACTAGTACACAAATATAGGTAGTGCCTCGTCATAGTGGGAGGGTTGTTCATCAACCTCATCGGTATATGTTATTGGGAGAGTCTTTTGATAAGATCCCAACAGAATTGGATACCGAACCCTGTAAATACAATGAAACACTTCAGAACAAAGATGCAGATCTTTAGCAAAAGGTTATGAATTTAGAGATAAAATCTATGTATTTCACTCAGGTTTGGGAACTTGTAAAATCACCCGATGGGATAAAACCCATTGGATGCAAGTAGATCTACAAAAAGAAGAGAGGAGTAGATGGGAATGTTGAAACATTCAAAACTAGGCTTGTTACAAAATGGTTCACTTAGAAAGATGGGATTGATTATGAGAAAACCTTTTGCCGATAACCATAGTTAAGTCTATCCGGATTCTCTTATCTATTATTTCTCATTTTGATTACGAAATTTGGCAAATGGATGTCAAGATAGCTTTCCTTAATAGAAGTCTTAATGAGTATATCTATATGGTACAACCAGATGGTTTCATAGCAAAGGGTCAGGAGCACATGTGTAAATTTAAGAGATCCATTTATGGACTTAAGCAGGCATCGAGGTCTTGGAATACTAAGTTTGAACAAGTCATAAAGTCTTATGATTTTAAACAAAGTCTAGATGAATCCTATATGTACAAGAAGCGTGACGGAAGCGTGGTGATCTTTTTAGTACTTTATGTAGATGGAATCTTCCTCATTAGAAACGATTTTGGGGTTACGGTAAAAGTATGGTTATTTGGACAGTTCAATATGAAAGACTTGGGAGAAGCCAATCATATATTAGGGATCAAGCTTGTGCGAGATCGAAAATAAAAGATGTTGGGCTTATCACAAGCAAAGTATATCGATGATATCCTTGCTTGTTTTATCATGCAGGATTTCAAGAAATAGTTTCTCTTTCAGGCATAGAATCACTCTATCCAAGGATTAGTGTCCTAACACACCTGATGAGATAGAGCAGATGAAGGCGGTTCTTTATGTTTTGACAGTAGGAAGCCTAATGTATACTATGCTTTACACTAGACCTGACATCTACTTGCCGTTAGCATGGTTAGCAGATATCAGTCTAACCTAGCGCAGGAGCATTAGACTGCGGTAAAAAATATAATCAAGTACCTGAAAAGGAGTAAGAATTATATGTTAGTTTACCAGGAAGGCAGTCTAATACCTTTAGCGTACACAGACTCAGAGTTCTAGTCAGACAAAGATTCTCGTAAGTCTACCTCAGGATATGTGTTTATCTTAGGAAGTGGATCTTTAAGTTGGAGAAGTATCAAGCAGTTCTGCATTGCTGATTCTACCATAGAGGCCAAGTACGTGGCAGCTTCTGAAGCAGCCAAGGAAGCCATTTGTTTGGCTTAGAAATTTCCTGTTAGATTTAAATGTGGTCTCTTCAGTTCAATCGGCTATTACACTTTATTGTGATAATAGTGGAGCGGTTGCAAACTCGAAGGAACCAAGAGTCCACAAGAAAGAAAAGCACATTGAGAGTAAGTATCACCTGATACAAGAAATTGTACAGATGGGTGATATTTCTGTAACCAAGATTGTATTAAGAGACAACCTTATAGATTTTTTTTACAAAGAACTTACCGGTTAAGACTTTTGATAATCATGTAGAGGGCATGGGAGTCAGATGTATGGCAGCATAATTTGAGTATAAGTGGGAGATTGTTAGGGTTGTATACTGAAAATCATAGTTTTATTTTAGTTTTAGTATTTAATTTAATTTTTAATAAAATTACTTTTTTATTTTATGAGAATCTTAATGAGTAATGTATGCAATATCATTTCTTTAATGTTATGTATGGATATCTTTTATTATGTACAGTATTTAATCTGGTGTGTAGAATACGGTTTGCACATAGAAGACCAGATTTTAGATTTTTGCAGAATATAAGTATTTATTCAAAATTTACATGAAAATGGACATACCATCAGTACGACTGTAGTACAGAATTTTAGTAGGCCTATTTTAGTTACGGGAAACAAATAATAGCGTCGCCAATTGTTCCAACTCTCTATGCTAGTACACTTTGTATGTATTGAACGGAACACATTTGGTTATTAATTTTATACCAACTATATAAATTAATTTATACCCCAATGTTATTATGAGAGTACTTATACTCTTAATTCTAAAATAATTAATTATTTGCTTATATTTAATACTCGTTGTTTTGATTAATTAAATGGTGCGATTTTATATAGATTTATATTCCTCGTGAGTTGGATAGCGGTATTAATTAATGGTGAATATTAATTATTGATGAAATCTACGTCTCGATAGTTTGGGATTGATAATACTCCCTTAGAAAAACTTATAAGTTTTGGCCGGGCCAAACCATGCATGTGGATTTTACTTTTCGGTAGTCAGATAAGTTAAGCGGAAAATCTTAAGGAATTTAAAGATGCCGATTAAATTAAATTATCAGTAATTAAATTTAATTGGCGAATATCAAGAATCTTAACGTGGGGAGACGAGTTAAGCATTTAATAATAGGAGCTCAATGGAAGATGGTCTTGAGATTATAGCTTAGAGTGCAATTACAGTTCTTTATTGGTGTGAACTATAATTTAGTGTTTTATGAAAATTAAATAAACTGCTGTAAGGTTTTTATAATTACAGATATCGCTAAGAGGTTTTCATAATTGCAAAAATTGCTGAATACGTATTTGGGTTACACTAGAAGTCTATGTCATAATTACTCCACAAGTCCCTGCTATAACCCTATAAATATGCGGGTAAGCTGAACCATATTCATAATTTATCTTCAAGATTGAAGCTGACCAGGTTTTGCCGGTATGAGTTTTCGAAGGATCGTAGCTCACACTACGTTTGAGAATCGCATAAGAGAATACAGTAGAAGGTCTGACAAGAGCTTTAAGTCAGAATCAAAAGTTCGTAGTTGGAGAATCGACCAAAAAGGAATTTTTCTAAATAAACTGTGGTGGCACGGATTTTTCTTTTGATCGTTCGACATCAAAAGTTTTATCTGGAGCTCATTTTGGCAATTGGCTGTCCAGTTATTTTTATCCAAAAATCGTTTATAAAAACAATAATTTTAGCAATTTTGCCTCCAACACCGCTATATAACGGTGCGTTCAATAACTCATCGCAACTAACGCTTTATTCTCGGTTATTTACCGAATGATAGGTCACCTAATTTGCACAGTTTTTCAGTTTTTCACCGAAGAGCTATTCAAACCCAACTTAAACGATTTATAGATCCAAATTGGTCCTTTTTATTTCATCAAATCATAATTCTCAAACGCGGGTCCAACCCAACATGAATCTTCTCATCAACACCCAGCACATATAGTGTAAATCATCAATTATACATCATTAATTCCAAGTATTTCACACATTTGGGTTTAATTAATTAAAAATCCCCAACCAACGCCTCGTGGTTCCCAAAAATTGATCACGTTCAGTTGGTTTACTCAAAATCCCAACACTTCATTTAATATGTTATCAAACTAATGGATTTTGAACATGTAATTAGGTTTTCACAACCCAAATCTATCAGATCATTAACCAATTTCATTATTGGGTTCATTAATTTGAAAACTCCAAATTTTCGCAAAAGGTTAACCCAAAACTCTAACTTCTCATGTTTCACTTTCAACCATATCCAACAACAACAATGAGTTAAAATCATCTTTAAATCATTCATAAGTTCAAGATTTGTCCAAATCTACCATCAAACCCTAGCCTAGGGTTTCAAAATATTATTTTTATGCTCTCATGTATATATATTCAAATATACAACTTAAATCACACAAACATTCAAGGATAATCATAGATTCTACATCTTTGAAGCTCAAACATTAAGAAATTAATCCTAGCAAGCTCCAAGTGACCAAGTCTCCAACTGGTGGACGGAGACGACACTTTCCACACGAAGAACAATCCTCCTTACGGTGTTCACTTGGGGGAGGAGCAAGGGAAACACCACCAAGAGAGCAAGGGAAGCTCAAAGGGGCACCAAAATGAGTTATAGGTCTTAGGACATCTATTTAGAGAGAGAGAGGGAGAAGATGGAAAATGTCACGCCCCAAATTCCGGGTTATGCGAAAATCTTACTAACACCATCAAACCGTTCCAACACAGAAAGGGATTTAAAACTAGAAAGCCAAAACAAGGCTAAAATCTTTGTAAAATGTACTACCGAGGGTTTATCCAATTTGAAAGAGTAGCTAAGAGACTACGGTCACGGTCCCATAAGTCAAACCTTTTTAAAAAGAAAATATATTTTTCTTTGAGTAAAGAAAATCCTTTAAAAAAAATGTGGAAACCGTTCTAAAATCTCCCTCGAGTATAAGAATTTAAATAAAGGATAAACCATTTAAAAATCCCGTTTGTAAACCGTTGCACCCAGCAATGAAAAGCGTAGTAAGAAACTACGGAAAACAACAACCAACCCAAGGTTCTCTTGAAAGCATTAAAATATGCATACATCCATAAAAATTATATACGCATTACAATATGTTATATCCAATATGAAATATATACAGAAATGTATAAATTACCTAACAAAGACCAAACAACAGGATCTCGTCAACAGTCACCTTCGGGCACCTTAAGGTCACCCCACAGGACCACGTCTATCTGAAAAAAGTTTTACAACAAAATCTCACACGGTGAGCCGAAGCCCAATAGGAAAAGACAGTAAAGTAGTAAGCATGCTATGCAATTATAAGCATACAGACTCAACCACATGAGTCAAAAAGGATTTTCTCCCAAAAATCACAAGTTTTTCGTACGGCCAACATGAGCCTCAAAAGGTTTTCATTCATAAAATTCCTCATTTCCAACCTTAAAATCATGCATATCATCCTCACATATATCATGCCACAGTTAAGGGAAAGTAGTAATTAAAAACCTAATTTTCCACCCGGATCACACAACCGGGAACAAAACGTTATTTTTTCACTCGGAACACACAGTCAAGGAAAATAAAATGATAAGCTGTAATAAAATAGTATGCTCCACTCGGGCTGCACAGCAGAGGAGAAAGAGAAAAAATAAAATTCTATGTACCGACTCTGTCACACAGACAAAGGTAATAACTATAGACTCCTGTCCATTACCCTAGTCCTGAACCACTGAAGGCCTACTAGGTAATGACAAGTTCTATATGGAGTTACAACAATGACGCCATTCACGGAGACAACCGATGCCATTCATGGAGGCAATTGACTCTTTACGAATTTTCACGATCGATGGAGGAAGCATCCAATTACTCTTTACGGATTGCCACGACCGATGGAAGAGCATCCAAACCACGTTTACGGGGATTAACCCGAGGGACCGTAGCGAACCCACTCTGCACACGTTTTTAGACTTCCACCAAGGAGCAATAGAAGTCCAACTCATCATACCCACTGTTACGGTACATTTATGAAAAACATTTAAAAACCCACAAAGCAGTTCTACATCGCATGTATAAAAGAGATCCAATCCATCCACATGGAGATCTACAAGCA
>JAULJZ010099505.1:0-11953 GCA_032270985.1 Heliamphora pulchella | reverse complement strand
ACCATGGGATCGTCACTAGCTTTATTTAGACTTTGGGTTGAACACTTAACGAGCATCCTAGTACTTAATGTGGGATCAGTTGGTACGGATAAGGATGGATAAAACTGGTTGACCCCCCTACGCCGTTGCCATTGAGTAAAACGGCTGTGGCATGACGCCCGGTGACGCATTTACTATTCGCAACGAGGTTAGGATAGGTTGAGTGAACAAACCCATCAAGTTTACTCGGTAATTCCCGGCGTGGAATTCATGACACTATTTTGGAAGTACTTAGGGATTGGGCATCTGCATTGCATTCATTGGCATCACACGCTCATTCTTTTGTTCTTATATATGTTCATCCTGTTTAAAATGATAACTAGCCTATAACTTTGCATTGGGTGCTATACGATATGTATTGTGGAATATCTTGTCGCGAGTTTGTTAGATGGTTTAGGGAATTTACTTCTGTGCTCCTGCTCATGGCAGTTATGCCACAGGTGACGAAGAGGGACCCTTTGAGGAAGGCGGGTTCGTTGAAGGGGAAGGATTTGCAGAAGAGGGAGAGTGGCAGGAGTAGGTTGACTCCAAAGACGCAGCTTGAAGACGTAGGACGTCTCTTTTTGATCTTCTGTTCAAGTTTTCTGTGGACATGATGTAACTTTTGTTAAGTTTTCTAGATGACTGTACTTATTAAGTATTTTGAACAATCTCTGAACCGTTAATGATGTAATAGTTATCTTATGTATTTATGAACATTCGGCTAGAATATGTTCCTTATTTATAGTTACATATGTCTTGACATGCCCGGGGAACGGGGTGTCATAGTTGGTATCAGAGCCTAGATTTAGTGAACCTTCAGGCCTTGAGAAATGGGAGATCGCGAGTTCTATAGCGTAGAAAATTCTGTAGAGTGTCTGTACTATTAAGTTATCACGTATAATTTTAACAACTTAAAAATCTTTACCTTAGGGTTTTTCCTAATTTTTCTTCCTTTAAGATGGCGTCCGACGCAGAACCGACTGGAGAACCATGGGCAGCATCAGAAATAGAGGACTCAAATCCGGAGGAAGAACCCACTAAAGAGCAAGACCCAGTAGACGTGTTTTCGTTAGCATGGATGTTTTCGGATGAGTGGCCAGCTCAAGGTGAAGATGAGGTCGAGGAAGTAGGTGCAAATGAAGAACCTAATGTGGTAGGGGACGAAGTAGACTTCAAAGTAGATGATGAGGAGGGACTTGAGGACAACAACGAGAACGAGGAGCGAGCCATAACCTTCTTTCATAATCCGCTAGAGGCACCGCCACCAGAGTCAGAAGATGATGAAGTAACGGATGCAGTAATCTACTAGAGCCGCAAAGACTACCGCAAGGACTACCGTATCGGAGAGCGAGTGTATGCAAGGGTGTTCCCCGAAAGGACGTGGAAGTGGAAAAAGCTTGAGTCTTTTTCGAGATACATGGGTCCGCTAAGGGTATTGGAGAGATGTGATGAAACCACCTATCGTCTGAAGGTACCATCGGGATTCAAAAGGCTATTCGGGGATAGGATAGATGCAAAGTGGATGCAGACGTAGAAACCAAGAGATAGGAGAGGAATCATCAACCCACGCAACCCGGCAATCGACTTTAATAGTCTAGAAACGTACCAGGAGATACCATTTTCCATAATCAATAGAGCTCGTAGAGGGCCAGGGAACATTTGGTACGTGGACGTCCAGTGGCGCTGCTACGGCATCTATGAAGCGACTTGGGAATGCGAGACAACTGTTCGGCACTTTTGTCTGCGTTTGTTTGTTTAGGCTTTTGTACGCTAGGCATTGTGCTTTTCCTTTTGTTTGATGGTTGTGTGTGTGCTATGTGAACTTTTTAAGAGCCTTGTACTAGTTAGGTGTTTGAATGAAATGCAAGTGTTCGTTGTTAAATTCATTATAAACTATCTCGAATTCATAAGTTATCTCATAACCTCAAATTAAAGTCTACAATATCCAAAAAAAAATGAAAACAATTAAGAATGGAAACAAACCCTAATCTCGACACTCTCTTAGATAGTTAATGGACGATTAGACCACCAATAAGTTGACTAACTCTTAGATGATAAGGCACTAGGAGTAGCTTAAGTTCTGAGAAAAACACCGTTAAAATCCCGCAACTTCACCCTTGCGAGTTTTCTTTTCCAAAACCCTTGTATTAACTTCCATACCGGTTAGAATTCCTTGCTAATCTTTCCTTCTAGTAGCACTGGTCCCCAACAATGCTACCCAATAACATTCGTAGGTAATCCTTTACCACCATTCATTTCCTGACTTTAATATTATGTCTAACTGAAACAATTTTGTGAACTCTTGAAATCCTAACCTGGGGAGTTGACTTGGATGCTTGAATTGAAATACGTTAGGCCGACGTAATTTCAGGGCAAATATCCATTTTGGCTACCCATTGGTTAGACATACCTTTTTCAAGGTCTAATACTGCACATATTGACTACGAGAGCATCCTCTTTGTAATATTCATTAATTGCTAATCTTTTGACCTCTCAACCTGAGTCAATGATGATTGCTTTAGCCATAACCCCATGCCTTTGAACCATTTGGGAATTCATTCTAAGATGTTCTAACCCCAGCGGCATTTCGTGCTTGTACCATTCGAAATCCTCAGCTGAATGCTTATCTAGTCACTACCTTATAGTCACCTTCTTTGAAACCGATAAAAATTGAGCTGACCATCCTTATTGAACTTTACGTATGTTTTTGCCCGGTAATCTTCAAAACCCTGCCCCATAGATCTGTGAGTGACTACGACGAACGTCAGGATAGTACATTATTAGGCTCCAATGCTTTCATGGAAGATTAGGATAATGCACGGAACACTTCTTAACACCTCTTCGAATCGCGAGGTAACCTTTCCTCAACATTACGACTCAAAGTATCGTCAATGTCTCTGTTTAATGAAGTTTTGAAGTATGAGATCCTCGACTGCAGGAATGGTTAAATAAGGGTTTACTCAACTAATTACACCTTTTCAAAGGACCCGACAAGTAGAACTATGCCATCAACAATCTATAGTTAGAAACAACAGCTTCACATTAAGGGACTCATGACATCACTATGTGATAAAGTTTAGACTTTCCCAGACTAGTTCACAGTGGACCGGTAAATCCAACAAACCGGGAAGCAAAAGATTTATACAAACAGTAGGAAAGTGAAAAACAAGTGACACGCCTCAAGTTTAGGATAACCTTAGTATGCAAATAAGGAAAGAGTATCCGTACATATCCTTAGTCACGTCAGCTTTTCTCACCAAAATGATAGTGTCCAAATCCGGCCATCCCCACCTTAAATGGAGAATTTTTGACAACGTTATGGGCATAAAAAATCGGATTAAGAATTAACCCGCAAACAAAAATAGAACACATGACTCAATAATTGCCTTGACCGTATCTTTATCACATTCATTTTACACTGGAATGACCAACTACCGAAGAGAAACGATCTAGTCAATGGAAGAGGCATTCAAACCCTACATACCAATACATGAAGGAACCACGACAAAAGCTAAGAGAAATGGTACGACACTTGGAAAGACTGGAATAGGAACGAGAGCATGTGACTACGGACTTCGTTACCAGGATCGTTACAGGAGCACAACAACATTTAAGTCATTGTGGGTCGCCTCAAGAAACGACAACATTTAGGTTATGATGGATTCCTTCACCAAGATCACTCATTTTCTATTGGTTAAACCTCATGGCACATCGGTAGCTACAAGCAAAGAATATGTCCAAGAGATTTTACACCAACTTAAGTTCTCTTCCATACCTAAACAAGACCCGCATCTCGCCTGGATAGTCTAAACACCCGGTTCTGAACCATCAAAAGTATGTTAAAGGTATGAATAAGAGAAATTAAAGGAAGCTCTTAGCTTCGGTCCAAACCTGTTTACAACAACAACCTCCCAACTAGATTTTACAACCATATGAAGTTTTATGTGTGAACATCACTGCGAGATTATCAATATACAGAATAGAAGTAAAAAGGAATTGATTGGTTGGAATAAATCCCTGCTAGAACTGAAATACAATAACAAAAATTTATATATAACCCAGGATAGTAGCCTTGTGTTAACAATCTATGGTAAAGAACTATAGGATTCTATTGGATAAGACTTTTTATGCTAGTAAACCGATTGAGTGTCATGCTTTCACCTCATAAAGTAGAACCAACATTAATGAATAGTTTAGTGACCCCTTTTCCTTTTCTCTTTTTTAGAAATGGCAGAACACACGCAAAACCATGGGTGTTCATTGAAAGTAGACAAAACTAAAAAGGAAGTGGAAGTCCCGAGCCTAGCACAAATTTTGCAAGATCTAACAACCAACTTGGATCGATCGCAAGGGAGGGTACCCCAGGAAGGATCACGGTACTTATCTGACCTAAGGGTACAGAATATCCCAGCACCTGAGAGGAAGAATATTTCTCGAACAACTGAGGTTTGGATCAAGGCCACAAAACAACAAAAACCAACTGTAAGAAATTGTTATAGGTGCAACCAGCCAGAACATAAAATGATGCACTGCCCGATGAGGATTGGAGAAGGCAATCAAGGAGGACCACTACGAAATAACAAGAAGATCACACGCTCGAAACCTTATCGTCAAGATGACCAACTAGAACAACTAGGAAAAGGGGCACCAAAATTAAAAATATGTTATCGATTCCATAGGATCGGACATAAAAGATCGGAGTGCCCACTACAAGGAAAACTGAACTACAACCACCATTAACCAAAATAGAGTTGCGGAGATCAAACAAATTTGTTACAACAAGGAACAAGTGGTTTGAAAAAGGTGGTGCAACCTGGCCAACCAGAGAGTGATGAGGGAAGTGTTCGCCATTCACAAGAGACAAACTCAACAATCTGTTTCAATTGCAGTAAGTTTGGACATAAAAAGTTTGAATGCCCGCTACCAAGGGAAAGAAACTACAACATTCGTAAAAAGGGAACGAGCAGTTCGGGAAAGATGATACAACTCGACCAACAAGAGAACCGATGGACAAAAGACTCACCTGCACAAGGGAAAAAGGGGTATTCATTGATGATCGGAGGTACACCCGAATCCACAAACTCTAAGATATACATTAGTTAGACTTGTTGCATTATCTTAGGAAAGGGTACGCTTGAAGGACAAAGACTCTTAGGTTAGCACTAGTCAAACAATTCTTGCACCACAAGTATACTACATGATCATTGAAAATTTTGTAGTAGTCGGTTTAAGAGATTAGTAAGGTTACACAACCGTTTTTCCCCAAATGTTGAACGTATTAACCCAACCTCATCCACGCCCCCAATAACGTACAACTCAAGGACATAACTTCGAAGAAAAGAGATAAAAGTAATCAGCCACAACCTTTCATATGAAATTTCGAGGATGAAATTTATTTAAGGGAGGGTAGATTGTAACACCCCGATCCGGACCGCAGTAGTAAGTACCTAGATTGTAACGACCCGACCTGGATCCTAGTTGTAACCGCCCGGACTGTAACTACTCGCGAAACGTTCTAAGCCCAAATCCTAGTATTAGCGACAGATAGATAATGAGAACCTAGGTCGCTACATAAACAAGAAAAACCATAATTAGCCCGAAAATCCAAAGTAAGTCGAAACCCTAATTATGACCTGGAAACCCTAAAAGAGACCAAATACTGAGAGACAAAGCCCTAACACTTAGACAAGTCTTGGAACAGCTTAAATTAAGTAAATATCATAAAATATTAAATTAAAAATCAATAAATTCCCATAACTAAGGTGAAATGACCATTTTGCTCCAAGTACAGTAAACAGTCCTAAAAATTCAAAATTTAACACATGGACACCCAAAATCAGATATTTATACACAATTAATTAATAAAATATAAAATAACAACAAAATGACCAAAATTTCCTTGCATGGCCGGCCACCTAGGAAATTGTGCCCAAAAAGCGACTTTTTTCCTTTTTAAGCTTAAAAATGATAAAAAAATGTATAAGTTGAGCATTATTTTGACCCAATACTTTTTATACAAGTAAAATATATAATAATATAATAATATAGCTCAACAAAAGTAAGCAAATAATTATTTAAAATCTCTACACAATAAATAAGTCAAAAAGCTAATTCTAGTCAAACTAGCTTAATTTAACTTAAAAGTTTACACTTATTTGTTTAATTGCTATTAAAATTAAAATAAATAATGAGAAGACTAAATTAATTATAAATACATTAATATATAGATTTTAGTAGGTTTAGGTATGTAAAATTAATATTTTATACAATTAAATACACAAAAATGCACCAAAATACATTTTTATACCCTAAATAAATGAAAAATCAGTTTTATCTGCCCCAAAACTGATATGGCTGAATTCCCCACCTGCCCAAATCAGATTTTTAAGGTCTCAATAAACTCCACCACCCATGCAACCAATGAGAGTTTAAATAATTTCAATTTTTAAATTCATATAATAATTATTCTTCATTTCAAATTTTTTTATAAAATGAGACACAATTCCTCTCACTTCTCCTCCATATGTTCGGCCATAAGAGAGTGAGAGAGGGAGGCTCCAAAAAAATTATCTAAGTGTCCTAGGATAAGAAGGAGAAGAAGAAGAAGAGAAGAAGAAAGAATGAAGGAAGAAGGAGGAAACAAGGAGAAGTCATTAGAACCAAGTCCATATCTCTTTCACCCATTTGAGCTTCAAACAAGGTAAGCAACTCATTTAAACCTTATGATGTTCTTGCCCAAGATACCCCTCAATTCGTCACTATAATAAACCCTAACAAAATAAAACAAAGAATGAGTCAAAAAGGCATCGTAGGAGTGATTTAGGGATTGTTTATGTATGAGTAAGCTTTGTATGTATTTGCATGTGTGTATCTTTGATTTTTATGGCCTAAACATGTTCTGGACTTTTGGTTTATGTAAGCTTGCAACATGCATGCAAAGAAAATATGTCAAAAATGTACACAACATAAGCTAAGAAACAAAAACCCTAAGTAGACAGATTTTTCGGACTTAGTCAATTTCTGCTACCTAATTTAAATAATCATAACTAAATGTAGAAAAATGGTCTTAAAGTGATTTTTGTCTCCAGGCCTAGATGTTTGAGGTATTTTTCATAGAAAATTAGTTTGAAGTGATTTTGTTTGGTAGAACTCCAGATAAATCATTTTTTCTAAAGAGTGTCAGATCTTGACCACTCTAAGTTTCAGACCTAAAAACCTTAAGCTAGAATGAGAACCGAGCTTAGGTCAAAACACAAAACTTATAGAGAACATATTTATATTTCTGTCCACGAAAGATGAGCCAAATATATGAAGTCTTGATGGGTCACAACACTTCTCAAAGTCTCTATTAAGGTTTAATGACTCACAGACCTCTCTGTCACACCTTTTTGTGAGACTTAAAACCTAATTGTTTTGAAGCTAAATACAAAAGTGGAAAACATGAACTTTGTAGCTAACATATTAAAATAGTTACTGAGCAAAAATCAGTCCAAAATACCCTCGGATGTAACCCAAAAGGTTTTAAATATTCTCTGTTAAAAACACACTCTGCAGACCTTTTTTAGGATGATTGAACCCTCTTTATAAATTAGCCAAAATCTCAAACTGTTTACAAATAACATTCCTTAGCTCAAAACATGAAACTTATAGGGGACATCTTAAACTAGAACCCCACCAAAAATCAGAGTATATCCCTTGAATTGATGCCCCAAAGAAGTAGCCAACAGAGGCTCAATTCCTATGTATTTCTTTGTAAACTGCTGAACCGTTTGTACTAAAATAAAATAAATGGCCTTTTTACTTTAGGAACTGACCTTGGTCATAAATATGAAAGTTATAGAAAATATTTTTATCTAATTGGTGTTAAAATTTCAGAAACTAAAGCAATGTCTAAGTGCTTCGAAACACTGTAATAACCTTAAAACTAGCAATTAAAACTTTAACCTAAAATTGGCTAAGTATTTAAATGATGTGTTGCTTACGAGACTTGAGTGTGTGAACCTTATATGAACTTTGTAAGTAACTTGCATATAAAAATGATGTTTTTAATAAGACAAACTCATGCCGATGGTTCGAATCTATGTTGCTTAAATTGTGGTCATGCTTCATATGCTTGTACTTAATGCTTTTTCTAGTTGTACCATGTGCCCTACCAATTTTATATGCCATGCCATGATAAATTGCACACAAGAAACATGTTGCACACCATGAACATTCACATGTTGCATCTTGAATTATCGGAGTCCTTTCGTATCTTTCAAATTGGGCTGGGTGATATGAAGATCGTAATACTGTGGTTGTGGGCCTAGGACGTCCCTGGTTGCCATGTTTTGAAATGAAATTGGAGGTTTTGCTTTTCAAAAGGAGGTTTAGGCACCATGGGTTCATCACTAGCTTTAATTTAGACTTTGGGTTGACACCTAATGAGTATCCTTGTTCTTAAGGTGGGACTGGTCGACCTGGAATAAGGATGGATAAAATTAGATAAAGGTCGGTCCCCACGCCGTTGCCATTGAGTAAAACAGTTGTGGCATAAACCTCGGCAATGAAAATTTACTATTCGCAACAAGGTGAGGATAAGTTTGGTGATCAAGAGCTATCAAGTCTACTCTATAATTCCCGACGTAGAATTCATGATACTATTCTGAAAGTACTTGTGGATTGGGCATCTGCATTGTATTAATTTGCATCACACGCTCATTCTTTTGTTCTTATATATATATTCATCCTGTTGAAAATGATAAATAGCATGTAACTTCACGTTAGGTGCTATACGATATGTATTATGGAATATCTTGTCGCGAGTTTGTTAGACAGTTTAGGAAATTTTCTTCTGGGCTCCGGCCCATGGCATTTATGCCACAGGTGACGAAGAGGGACCCTTTAAGGAAAGTAGGTTCATTGAGGGGGAAGAATTTGCAGAAGAGGGAGAGCGGCAGAAGCAGGTCGACCCCAACGACGCAGTTTGAAGACGTAGGACGTCTCTTTTTGATCTTCTGTTCATGTTTATCATGGACATGATGTAACTTTTGTTATGTTTTCTGGATGATTGTACTTATTAAGTATTTTGAACAATCTCTGAACTGTTAATGATGTAATAGTTATCTTATGTATTTATGAACATTCAGCTAGAATATGTTCCTTATTTATAGTTACATATGTCCTGACATGCCCGGTGAACGGGGTGTCACATCAGATCCCAAGGCACGGGGGTCATTTATTTTGTTTAAGTAAAAACCGTTCAGCATTTTACAGAGAAAAACACAGTAATTGGGCCTCTGTTGGCCATAATTTTGGGAATTGAATTCAAGGGCTATAGGTCTATTTTTTGGTGAGGTGTTAGTTTAAGGTGTCCCCTACAAGTTTCATGTTTTGTGCTAGGGCAGGTTGTTTGGAACAAGTTTGAGATTTTGGCCAATTTATAGAAAGGGTTTAGTTAGCCCAAAAAGGGTCTGCAGAATGTGTTTTTAACAGAGAATGTTCAAAACCTTTGGGGTATCATCCGAGGGTGTTTTGGGCTGATTTTTGCTCAGTACTTAGATTAATATGTTAGCTGCATTTTTCATGTTTACCACCTTCAAATTTGGCTTCTAAAAATTTAGGTTTTTATTCTCACAAAAATATGTGACAAAGAGGTCTGTTAGTCACTGAATCTCAACAGTGACTTTGGGAAGGGCTTTGTCTTATCAAGACTTCATAGTTTTGGCTCATTTTTAGTGGCCAGAAATATAAATATGTCCTATACAAGTTTTATGTCTTGACCCAAGCTCGGTTCTCACTCTAACTTAGAATTTTTAGGTCTGCAACTTAGAGTGGTCAACATCTAACACTCTTTAGAAAAAATGACATATCAGGAGTTCTACCCAACGAAATCACTTCAAACTAGGAAAGTGCGTGGGTCGGTTCGGGTCGGGTTTTGGCACCACCGGCTGACCAAACCGAAAAAGTCGGGTGATACATTTTGCAAACCATTATCACCCGCCCATGGTTTTAAAACCGTCCGAAATAGTAGTTTGGGTTGGTTCGGTCGGGTTGGCGGGTTCGACATTGCTGAAAACACTAAACTCTGAACAAGTAAATAAAGTCAATTTCACCATCACCATTCTAATAACAGTAATGAAAAATTTAAATTTATCATTTTCCTCTATTGAACTGTTACTATCAACCACAACAATTAATCAAAAATCAAATGGTATTGAACTAATGAACTGTTACTATCAAAAACAATAGTATTGAACTATTACTATCAACCAAACCAACAACAATTAACCAAAATCAAATTGTATTTAATTGTTACAACTCACAAGTCCTCCAAAACCAATAGTATTAAACTATTAAGATCAACCAACAACAATCAACCAAAAATGAAATGGTCTGTGAATGAATTATGGAACTTGAAAGTTGAAACCAAAAATCAAATGGCCCAGTGATAGTTCAAAAATAAACCCTAACGCTAGTCTGTGATAGTTCAAAAATGGCCTAGTGATAGTTCAAATGGCCTGTGAATGAATTAACTCATAATACTAGTTTGCTGTGATGCTATCAACAAAAATAAACCATATAAAAAACTCCGAGATTGCTGGCTTTCTACTGTCAGCCTGTTATGATACTGCACTTCTTTTGCTGCAGAAACTAGAGTAAAAAAGTTAAGTTTTAGATTTTTTGTATCCCGAGCAATTTAATTCTGTTTAAGTACAAAAGTAATATAATCATTACAAAAAGAAATTCAATATCTAGAGAAAAAAAATAGGAGAATAGGAATGCAAGAGTTGCTTTTACCAATTCATTGTCGAGGATCTCGAGATTCCCCTTCATCCGATAAAGTTAACAACAAAATGAAAAATACATCAAAACTATTAATAAAATTAATGCTCAAATCTATCAAAACTGAAAATTACCTCCTTCATATGATTCAAATTGCTCAATTGTATCCATAGCTTTGTATAGAGAAATAGGAACATTGCTCAAGAGCCAATTTTGTGTGCATACAAGAATCTCTACCATTGTTGAAGATAAAGAACTACGAAATGGATTAAGTATCCATCCTCCTGTACTAAATGCCGACTCAGATGTGACTGTACAAACAGGAATAGCCAACACATCACCTGCTACTTGTGATAGCACTCGATACATAACTGAATTGTTCTTCCACCATCCTAATACATCAATTTTTTCATCCTTTGATCCTTCACAAAAATTTGTTAGATATTTATAAACCTCAGAATTGCACATATTTGAATATTGCTCCTCCATATATGAATTAAATTGAGAGGTTATGAGCATATGCGTGTCATCACAGTCTTCATCAATATTCATCTCTGACACTTCACAAACAGTAGGCACCACCACGCTCTTTGAATCAAGTTTATCATAGCAATCAAAGAAACGAGTTAAGCAGTCCTTTACTTTATCTACCATTTCATTAACCACATCCCCACAAATATTTGTGCAAAACAAAACTTAAGATAATTCAACTTCTTTCTTGGATCAAGAACCACTGCAACATACACAAGGAGATTTATTTTATCTCTACTCCCCTAATACTTCTCAAGTTTTTCTTTCATACTTTTGCTATTGAAGCCAAAAGTAGATCTTCCTTCTTAATTAGTTGCTGAATTTCGCTTTGAATCACATACATGTCATCAAAGAAACAATTAGAAGTGACATAAAGAGAACCCAAAAACCTCTTGGTTGCATTGTAGAAAAGTTTTAGAAATTTGACAAACAATCTACAATTATTCCAATCCCTTTCAGTTGGCTTCTTCTTTATGCCACTTCCCTCTTTCCCTCCTTCACTAACTTCAACATCCTTAAAACAAGACTTGAAATAAGTGACCTCATCCTCCAACCATTCGAAGCTTTTTCAAAATTTTCAGCAACCTCAAGCATTTGATAGGTGGAGTTCCACCTAGTAGGTACATCAAGGCATAAA
>JAULJZ010099494.1:0-11954 GCA_032270985.1 Heliamphora pulchella | reverse complement strand
CCATGTTAGATGCGTGAACTAAATAAGAGTAGCACTAGGAACCCACCAACACTATCCCTAGTGACTACTAATCACCTCTCTCTTACTTCTTGTTAAGTTGTTCGAGATGAATTTCCGAATATAAATTACTTTTAAATATATTTATCTAATTAGATATAGAATGCAAAGGGTCAAACTTTGGATTTGTGTTCTTGAAAATATTGTCACGCCTCTATTTTTTTGGAGGTAGTCCCCAATTTGTGTTTTTAGAAAAGATGGGTTTTCAAAAGATCATTGCACAAATGTGGCACAGATGAATTTAGTTTATCAAGCCATAAAGATGAAAAAAAAGGAGTCGTCACCTTACATTAAGTTTGGGTGCGTCAGGTCACCATTTAAAATTATTTCCAAAGCAAGCAATCCAAGATTTGGAATTTAAATTTAGAGTAGAAAAAAAGTTGCCAAAAAATAGTTTTTATTTAAAAAGGCATATTAGCCGAACCTGATTTTGAAATGACTTCTATTTTGGTTTACGAATAAAACGAGAGATAGGTTTAGGGATTCACTAGATATGTTCTAAGGCTCCTACACCACTTTCTGTTGGGAATTTGAAAGCTATTACTAATTTGCTCAAGTTCAACAACAAACGCACAAACAACGAAATATAATAAAGAAAGAGAAAAAGAGAGGCAATCACACAATATGTAAGGTTTATGTGGTTCGGAAAATCGTGCCTACGTCCATGAAATCACACACTTTACTATATTGATTGAAGATTACAAGGGAAGAAGAATTTTTGGAAGAGGAATGCAAAATAACAGAAGAAAATAATGCAACACTACTGACGGCTGCAACCCTACGCGCCTATAACAAATCGCTACTCGCACCGACTACTTGACCGGTCTGTCGAGAGGTCATCGAGGGGTCTCAACACGCTCTTGGTATCTCGCCTATAGAGATCCACCGCTCGAGAAGTGAAAAGATCACTTGAACGGTCAACCCATAATTTGATTTTTTCTTCACAACTCAACAATTCTCCCACTTGAAATAAAACCACTCTAAGCCCTATGATACCCCATTAAACTCACTAACACCTTGAAACCACTAGTACAAACGCTCAAACCTGTGAGACCCAAAGTCCTGTCTTTTATTCCCAAAGACCAACTAAAGTCGAGCACAGTTTCAGTTTGTCAATATTGACTCATTTTACCAACATGTTAGCTGGATTTTTTGCCTTGCTAATTAATCTTCTCAAGATTCAACTGACCGTTGTCAGTAAGGAGCAAATGAAGTGATACAACAGTTGTATGTGCTTCGTCCTGGAGTGGAATATCAGGTTTTTGGTAAGAAAGATAGCACTCTAACTGTCACTGTAGAGTGTTTCTCTGTCAATCTTCTTACCCAACTCATCTAAGCCCCTATAGCCATACCATCTCCTTTCTAGCCTCTGTCACGGCTACATACTCTGCATATGTAATAGAAAGTGCTACAATCTTCTACAGTTTTGATGCCCAACTCACTGATGTGCCACTCAAAGTGTAGACGAATCCAGTGATGCTCTTCTTACTGTCAATATCACCGGCTAAGTCAGCATCCACATAACCTTGCAGTTTCAGCCTTATCTTCGTAAAACACAAAGAAGTCTCATTAGTGCCCTTTAAATACCTCAGAATTTATTTGACAGCATCCCAATACTATTTTTCTGGATTACTCATGTATTTGCTGACTACTCTTACTGTATGTGCGATATCTGATCTTGTGCAAACCATTACATACATTAGGATGATAATAGCCGATGCATAAGGGATCTTATTCATGTGCTCCTACTCATGCTCTTTCATATCAGACAGATCCTTAGTTAGCCTGAAGTGGCTAACTAAAGGCATACTTGCAGGTTTGATAGTCTGAGACTATCAATAGCTGTTCAGTACTTTCTTCACGTACTCTGCATGTGATAGTCTGAGACTATCAATAGCTGTTCAGTACTTTCTTCACATACTCTACATGTGATAGTCTCATGGTCCCTTCAGCTCTGTCTCTGACTATCCTCATCCCAAGAATTTGTTTAATAGGTCTCAAATCCTTCATGAAAAACTGCTTTGACAGCTATTTCTTTAACTTATTGATCTCATCGATACACGGCTCAATAACGAGCATATCATCTCTATACAACAACAGGATCATCTATATACAACAACAGGATGATGTAGGAACTATCAAAACTTTTGGCATAATAGCAATGATCTGCCTCTAACCTGGTGAACCCAGTACTCTTTATAAAATTGTCAAATTTCTTATACCACTGCCTTGGAGCTTGCTTCAAACCATACAGGCTCATCTTCAGCTTGCAAACCATGTCTTCTTTGCCTTTCACTACAAATCCTTTAGGTTGGTGCATATAAATGTCTTCTTCCAATTCACCGTGAAAAAATGCAATCTTAACATCCAACTGCTCCAGAAACAAATCCTCTGTAGCTATAATTCTCAAAACTGTTCTGATTGTTGTCAAGTTGATAACTGGGGAGAAGATTTCAGTAAAATTAACTCATTCCTTCTGCTGAAATTCCTTGACAACCAATCTCACATTGTAGCGCATACTACCTTCATGTTCCCTTTTCACTTTGTAAACCTATTTGTTGTGCAAAGCCCTCTTTTCAACTAGCAATCTAGTCTGCTCGTATGTCTAGTTTGTCTGCAGAGAATCCATCTTGTCTTTCATTTCTGACTCCCACTTAATTGAATTTTTAATCTGCAAGGCTTCTGCATAACTCTCTAACTTACCACTGTGAGTGAGCAGAATGCAAAACAATGATGGTAAAAATCGCTATGGCGATCTGATGCTCTTGGAAGACCTCCTAACTACTGTCACTAGCGTACTGTGTTCCACCTGTAGATTCGCGTTCTCCTTGTCTTCCTCATTCCCGTTCTGTTTGGCTCCCTCAGAAATGTCATCCAAGTCAATGAACTCAGATTTCTTCATCTCTGGCATTACACTGTTTGTCTCTGCCTTTAACATGTCCTTATACAGCATGTGTTCATTAAACACTGCATTTCTGTTTCTGATGATCTTCTGATTTTTGTTATCCCAAAACTGGTAACCAAACTCGTCATCTCCATAATCAAAAAATGATAAACTCTATATTTTGACTGCAACTTACTCCTAGCATCAGTATCTATGTGAACATATGAAGTGTAGCCAAAAGCTTTCAGAAAAGATAAGTTTACCTCTTTTATGGTTCATACCTCTTTTGGAATTTTAAAACCCAAAGGTACTGACGGTCCTCGATTCAGAAGGTAGGCTACTGTGTTCACTGCATCAGCTCAGAAACACTCAAATAGCCCAGAATAAAATCTCATACTTCTAGCCCTCTCATTCAATGTCTTGTTCATCCACTCAGTCACGCCATTCTGCTGTGGTGTTCTTAAAATGGATTTCTCCCATCTCATTCCACTAGTTATGCAGAAATCCTTAAATCTCCTGTCTGTATACTTGTCACTGTTATCTGACCTCAGACACTTTAGCTTCAAATCAATTTCAATTTTAACCTAAACTTTCCACTTCTTGAATACTATATCTACGAGAGAGAGGGGAAAAGTTAACTTTAGTTTTTCTCAGTTATAGATCGAGAGCAACCAGGAAGAAGTAACTTGGGCAACGCAGTGACAAAACATACATATATAGCTAGAGGGCAAATTTGTTTTTTTTACAGGGAGAGGATATAATATAACTCCTTTCCCTTTCATATGTTATCCAAGGATATAGGCCAAAGTTGGATTATATATTCATCTCATTAACAGCCACTAAGCTGATAAATATATAGCTAAAGGACAAATTCATCTTTTACAATGAGATGATATAATATAACTCATTTCCCTATTATATGTTATCCAAGAATATATGCCTAAATTGGACTATATATCTATCTCATTGGCAGCCACCAAACTGAGGATATAGGATCAAATTGGATTATATCTTCAATCCCACAAATTTTATACCCCACACAAACAGGAACTTAGGGTGGAGATGAAATTGTAGTCAAGTAACACAAGAAATTTTATATTTTTAATTTATAGTTATATATATATATATATATAAACTACTTTTTTAATAATTCTAATATAATATATTTTGTATTTATTTTTTAATTATTACAAAGACAATTTTATTTATGAAAAATTAGTGAACAATCTAATTTATTAGCCGTTTATTATTTTTCATCCACCATAAGATTTTTTAACGAATAAGGTCCATCTTCATAAAAGTTTTAACACGTAAGATCTTTTTGGAACAAAAAAATTCTAAAATAGATTAATTTATCTGTACCTTTTCAAAATATGTATAAAATACACAGATAAATTTATCTGTCTTTTATTGAAAACACATGTAAAGAAACAAATAAATTTATCTGTATCTTTTCAAAACATGTATGAAAAATACAGATAAATTTATCTGTCTTTTATTGAAAGTACGTCTAAAGAATACAAATAAATTTATCTATTTTATTAAAACACAGGTAAATTTATGTGTCTTTTATTGAAAGTACGTTTAAAAAATACAAATAATTTTATTTGTCTTATTAAAAGCACGTATAAATAAGTGTGTGTAATTAACACAGATAAATTTATTTGTATTATTGAAAGCACGTATAAAGAACACAAATAATTTATCCGTTTATTTTATCTTTGTTGATATAAAAACAGATAAATTTATCTGTTATGCATAAATAAGTAGACAGATAAATTTATCTATTTGTATATTAAATAGATGAATATCAAACAGATAAATTTATCTGTTTATTATACAAAACAAAATAAATAAATTTATCTATTTGTAGAATATTTTCGAGAGAAATCATGCAATTGGACCTTACGCGTTAAAATTTTTGTTTATAAACCTTACGCGTTAAATTTTTTTTTTTAGACTTTTGACTGAAATTTATTTTTATTTAATGATATTTATGCATGTCTATGTGAATTAGTAAATACTTAGAAAAGATGAGTTGTTGTTATATATTAATTTAGATAGACAACTTAATTATTCTAATAAAAAATAGTTCATACCCAATCACGAGTACATGATTTGATTATATCAATGATGGTAACTACAATACATCATGGATTAAATTATAAAATTAGTACAAAAATTCTATGTTATATGACTGGAGGTGATTTTGAAACCCCAAATCTCCTACATTAAAACTCAATTTATCTGACAGATATTAAATAAGTTTCTTTACTAGTTAAAAATTCATTCAGAACTCGATTGGCAACTACCTTAAAAGTTAATTTTTTATTTTTTTTTTATATTTTTAATCAAAAAACTAAATTTTGTTCAAAGTGTTGGTCTTAATAAAAATTTTGGAACAACAACAATCCGTCGGTTTAATAAAAAACCAAACAACACCAAAACAGCAGTAATTAAATCACATTAATCTAAAACAAATTTCAGAATAAAATAAAATAAAATTAAAATAATCTATTTTCCAATTACATATTAATACAGCAGATGTAGAATTTAAATAATCTCATAAACATATTAGAAAAACGAAACTGAAAAAATAGAACACTGTTTGAAAAAATAGTTTTTTGTATCCAAAAATAAAATGAAAAAACAGTACTGAATTAAACATAAAGAAACGGAAACAGAATAGAAAATCCAAAACAGAAAAGATAACAGATTTATTGCAGATACGGAACAGAATAGCAGAAGCTATAAACTTAGAACAATCATACAGAACAAGTTGGGATCGAGTCCAACGTTCAACGGTGTCTTCTTAATACAGATTACGTTCCTGTCTCGGTGCTTGCGGTGAATCAGACGTCTGCCTCTCAGATAAAACGATCTCCGTGTATAGTAAAAGCACAACAAACTGCACACACAGCAAACCTCGGTGTGCTTGAACTTTCTCAAAAAAATTTGGAGAGAAAATGTAGAAGAAACTAGCAGAGTTTCGGCAATAGAGACTTTGAAAAGGATATTGAAAATGGGTCTGGAACAGCTTATTTATAAGCGGTTGGACTACCCAAAAGGCACGAACCGGTCCGAAATTGCTCCAATGGCCTTGAACTCTCCAACAGTTCGATCCAGCAAAAAGATAATAGTCGACCCACAACCTACAACCAGTTCGGCTTAGCGATTGGACCACCGAACAGGCGCGAACCGGTTCAGAATTACACCAACGATCCTGACCCACGACCCACGGGTCTGAGCCCGATCCAGCCAGCAACAGCGGCGCGCTCGTAGGATTTGGGTTGAACCCACCATTGGGTAGGTACTCTCCCATCTACAAAACTAGGTACCCCTGAGAGGCACACTCCTTAGGCTCAACTTGATTTATATAATCCACTCACCCATGTTTCTCCCAATTAATGTGAGATTGAAAACTCATTTATACTGAATTGAACACTCACAATTTTCTCTCCCAACTAATGTGGGATAGAACTTAGTTATAAAAAAACTATACACTTCTCAAATACTTTAATTTTTTTAACTAAAATTATTATAATACCCTCAATTAAAAAAATTAACATTCCTCACAAAAAGTAAGAATATATTAGATATTTTAATAAATAGCAAAAAAAAAGTTACTATAAAAATTATTTTAAACTTTTTTTGTTTTTTTTTTTGTTTTTTTTTTAAATAACTAAATATCTTAAAAGTGAGATTTTTTATACATTTCAAACATGTCCAAAATTACCCTTAAGCCATATTAATTGAGATAGAAGTAATATTGAGGAGAAATAGGAATATGATTGTGAGAGAGAAAGGGAATCTTTACCAACCAACCAACCAACCAACCAACATCCCCCCACCCCCCCCCCCCTGCTCATTAACCAAACAATGCTAATTTTTTTATTTTGTTATTTAAATAGTAATTTTAAAATTTTATTTTTAATTTTTATTAAAAACGTGTTTAGTAAGCACATTTTTAATAAAAAATATATTTACTAAACACGTTTTTTAAAATTAAATAACATCAAATAAAATAATTTAAAAATTAAATATTTTATAAAAACATATATCCTCATTAAATTATTAGAATCGGCTTTTTAAATTTTCTATTTTAAAAAGATTTAGAGAGAGAAGAGAGTCACTTAAATTCCCTTCGTTTTGTAATGCTATATTAGTCATTTAAAAATAGATGCATTAATTACTTACTTAAAATTGATTAGGTTAGTGAAATTATATAAGACAATTTATTTTCTTTTCTCTTATGTACGAAAATTAACCAAACAATATAGGATAGAAGTCACAATCTTTTCTCTCTTATCTATCCAAACAAGACGAAGACAAAATACAATCATTTTTCTTTTTTCATTTTTTATTACTTTAAGTAATTAATTTTTTTTCCTTTTCTTTCCTTTGTTCCCAAACTAGCTATAAAAGTAGCTAATTAATGTTCCAAACGGCATTTCCTATAAAAATAGCAAAAACACATATTAAGGAAAACAATTTCCCCACACAAAATATTCAGCAATAATACTACAAATTCAGAAAATTTATCCAAACACTTAATTAGGATTCAAAATTAATGGTTCGGATTTACTTTGCCCACATAATACACAATTAAATTTAAATCCTTCATTTTAAATTCAGAATAAGATTTTTTACGACATTTCTAAGTATTTCGCAAACTACTTCATAACCGACCTAACTCTAAGAACTACTGCATCCAACACCTCAAATTAACGGGCTAGTGAACTCAAATTATCGAGTTATGCGAGTTTGACACTGAATTTATTTTTTTTTCTTTTCGTGTTATTAGATCAAAGTCATTTTCTAATTTATGTTCAAAACTATCCAATTCAAATTTCCATACTTTGTTCGACTTCGTGTGGGTGTTAATAAAATTCTCATCCCTAAATGAGTATAACCATATGATTAAATTTGATTGTGGATTTATGTACCATGAAATTAATATTGGACGGTTTCAAAATAGTTTAATTAATCTTTTGATTAAAAAAATATAATAGTTTAGTCTTATCTCGTTTTTGGTGTACTTTTTAAAGGTAGGTTTGTAAACATTATAGTTCTGATTCTAACGATGGCAATGGGGTGGGGTGGGGTGGGGTGGGAGTTTTATTTTTGTTCATTATTTGATTGGAATAGGAATGTGAAAAAATAGCGGAGAACGGAACAAAGATGGAGATATTTCGAGAATTATTTTTAAGATTAAGAATGTGATATTAATAAGAGTTATATATAACATAATAAATAAAAAATAGTAATTGATAATTCAATAGAACTAAAAATATAAAATATAGGAAATAAAGAAGAGAATTAGAAATAAATATAATATTTTAATATTTTAGACTTATTATATTTTAAAAATATATATTTTATATACGTAATTATATTTAAAAATTTTTATTTTATGTAATCAGGAGCGAGACGGGAGAAAACGGAGTAAGGGAAATAATTTCCATTTCCGTCCTATTTGTTATCAGGACGGAAAAAACCCGTACATAGCGGGACAGAAACATGCAGAGACGGGGCAGGATGGAAAAAATTGTCATCCCTACCTTATTGGTAACTAACTTAAATATTAGTTTTTTTGATTTTTTACATTTTTTGACAAAAAATTAAATTTGATTTAAAGTAAATTGTTTAATAATTAACTTTTAAACTAATATCTTTTAAGTTGGTTGATTAGGTAAAAGTTAACTTTTTTACTTTTTGTTTAAATTAAATACTTTTTTCTTTTTTATAAGTTAAAAATAATAATTTTATATAGTTGGTAGTGGCAGTAAATAAGTTATGAATTAGTGATTTATTATCTTTTAAAAGTGATTAGAGTTTGATTTAAATATTTTAATAATTAGTATTTTAATTGAATTTTTTGATTTTTTAATTTTTTTTATAAAATACATTGTATTAATTTTTTTGTATTTTTAACCAAAAGACCTTGTTTGACAACGAGGGCCTTAACCAAGTTAATACTCAGCATGGTGGGACCGCCGATGGTTCTTGATTTTTTGCTAATGTTTAGGAGCCAAGTTAGTATTGAATTTAATATAAATATATTTGAATTTATTTTTTGTTATAATCTTAGATGAATCACCAATGATAAATATTATTAATTATAGTTTTTTTGTCTCAATTTCAAGACCTTCCACGGTTTTTTTTTTAAGGTTGTAATAACTTCAATTTCATTCTACGTCACCAAAAATTTTATATAATTTTAAATTAATTTAAAATTTTGAAATATTAAATAATACGAGTATAATATAAATAAAAATACACAACAAAACAAAAGTTACGATCCAAGCATACTTAAGCCATAACGTTCTAATACTAAAATATTGAATAAAAAAATATTTTACTGTTATAGAGCTTATAATATAAAAGTTAAAAACATAATGTATAAATTGTACTACGTTGTATTCAATTTATATTTGTAAATTGAATTTTACTGAAACATGATTACAAATATATTTTGTGTATTTAAATTTTTAAAATTAATTTTTAAAATTTATTAAACCCCATATTATAAATTTGCTTCGAATCTTAAAATTTTTGAAATCGAAACTGATACTTTGTACGCGGACGATTCTAACCCCACCATGTGAATTTTATATTCTTATATGATAAATTGTGAGTATGGTATGATGGACCACCCTCTTTATTCCTCCTATTTTCATACCCAACAAAAGGAAAGATTGAACTTAATATAGAGCCATATTTGTGCTATAATTAATTTATCATCCCATTACTAAAAATTTCAATCCAGTCCAACTCATCAATTTATTAATCCTCCAAACAAGCATAGGTTTCAAGGTATGGGTATAATTTTGACCCACGGCCGTGGGCGGCCCAAACTTGACCCGAGATCTGTCACTGTTCAAGCTTGGCCCGACTCAGCCTAGGCCCGAGCCCGCCCAGACCCGAGGAGGTGTAGGCTAGGCCTAAGTCTCTCCCTTGGTGCCCATGGGCCGACTCGGGCTCGACTCATAAACTCGAGCCTGAAATTTGGTACCTAAGCCCAAAGATAGCCCAGCCCGAGGTTCAGCCTTATTATTTTTTTTATATTTTATTATATGCAAAAAAAAATAAATGTATAAAAATTAAATAATAGTAAAAAAAATAATTATTATTAGAAGTTTACATTCATAAACTAAAATAAATATAAAAAATTTTATTGTTTATTAAATTGTAAATACAGTTATATTTTAAATTTGGGTGATTTAATCTAATATTCTATTTTGGGTTCTTATTTAGAGATAAAGATCAATGTTTAAACAAGTATTCAATTAAGTCCCATTATTATACCGTGTAACAGAAATATCTCTCAAATTATGAAATTTGAATACATTTATTGCTGATACACATTTAAGGATACGTTTTTATTTTCTTATAATAATTTAGATATTGATACTCTTATATTCTCTTACAATTCATATGACATGATATCTTATTCCAATTATAAAAATTGAATATATTTATAATTAGTGCATATTTAAGGTTACATTTTTATTCCCTTATAATAATTTAGACATGAATACTTTTATATTCCTTTATAATTCATATGGCATGATATCTTATGCACAATCATGAATCTGTTTGTATTTTCAATTTATAATAATCATATTCCTAAATAAATAGTTTAATATTGTGAACTATGCTCAACCAAAACCATATGCATTACACAAATTAGCATATTAACATATTTTCATATTCTCATATTTGTATATTAGCATCTCAACATATTCTCATATTAGCATATTACATACTTCGCACTTTTTCATATACAAATACAGTATTTTATTTTCTATAAATAAATTCTCATTTCGAATAGCAAACTTTATTATTCCATTTACTAGAATTTTCTACAACTAACGTATTTTAATAGCAGTTCTAGATAACACTGCACAACAAGAATTATGATGCATAACTAATATTGTTATTCTCGTATGTATAGTTAGCTTATGAAAATATTCTCATATTCTCACGGTTGCATATTAGCCTAATTATCATTTTATTTACTAGAATTGTTATATCCATATTAGCATATACTTATACTGTGTATCACAAAATTTCTTATCATATTAATATATTCTCTATTTTTTAAGTGTCGACATTATCCTTCACATATCATAAAAAAAATATATTTTATCAACTAAATAACATCATTGCCTTACAGGAAAACTTTAGATCAATAAACAATTCTCATTATGTGGTACCCCTTGGACATTGTTTCATTTCATCAACTAAGTATTTTGTATGCAAAAGCAATACTCTCATTTTCTGTAAAATAAATTCTCATTTCGAATAAAAACGTTATAATTTTATGCAACTAACTTCCTCATTCATAAATAAGCAAGATAAAAATAACTTTTATGGTTATACTTTAACTCAGCACTCACAAAAAGCATTCATCACCATACAAACAATCCACCAATCATCTATAAGAGGCACTAAAATATATATATAAACTATGAAACAATTATAGACGATGGCCTTTAAATATGCAAAAATACCTATTTTTTAAATTGGATTCGTGTCAAATTTTCTAAAAAAATATAACAACCTCAAAATCTGTTAAATAGAAATGGCTTTGACTGAGCCTGTATTACAATATGAACGCATTTATTTAAGAGCATGTATTACCATAAACTGAAAAACAAAAATATAATCAAGTATCCTGCCATATAAAGCTTATGATTTTTTGCATTTATTTCCATATTCTGTTGAAGCAAAAACATAATTATAAACGTTCCCATAAAATATGCTGAGTAATTAATGTTTTCAATTATCATTTAGAATATTTTGAGGGTATAAAGGTCCCAAAAAGTACTAATAGAATCTCATTGAATAAGAATTTATTAAATAGAATTTATCCTAGAATATGTGGCCAAAATAGAATCCTAGACTAATTAACGCTTTAAATTATAAGTAATATAATAAGTTAATAACTTATAATAACTAATAAGTTAAAAGTTATTATAAGTTATTAATAAATTATAAATTATTATAC
>JAULJZ010099484.1:0-11954 GCA_032270985.1 Heliamphora pulchella | reverse complement strand
TGAAAATTTGTTTACAAAACAAGTGATAACATATTTTTTCTGTTTACAAGAATTTAATAAATTTTAAAAACTGTTTATAGTTTTTCGAAAAATAAATATAATTATCAAATATATTTTTGTTTACAATTTACAAAAAAATTTAAAATAAAAACACAAAACAAAAAATATAAATGTTATCAAACAGGGCCTAGAATTTTCTATTAATGTATCGTTTCGTTTGCTTAGGAAACGGAAATGATTTGGCAATTTCGATAGAAACAAATGAAAATTTTGTTCCTTGGAAAGGCGATGAATGATTGAGTGTGAACATAATTCTTCTATGTCTACAGAAGTTCTGGAGTAGATTGGCGTTTAGAGTGATGATTAGGATATGGTAGCGGTCTAGCGGTGACGAGAAGATGGTCAAGTGTGGGCAAATAGGTAATGTGGGGTTTTAACAATATTGAAGGTGTTTGATGGTAGTGGGGCTTAGTAGTTACGATATCATCATCTTCCCCCAATTGTAATTTTATTAAGATCACGAATAAATGCAAAAAACTGCAACAAGTGGTCCCTTAGAAGTAGAACATTGTTAAGTTATTAGTTGCTCCCTTTAAGGGTATTATTATACTTTAATAGCGTTATATATAAATATTGGCGGTAAGTGAGAGAACCCTAAGAAGCTCTCTCATTCTTTGTCGCATATTGTCTTCTCCCATTTTGTCTTCTTTCTTCTTTTCTTCCTTCTCCATATTCCAACTTAATATCACAGCCAGTTCTCGTGAAGTTCATAACTGGTCCCACAACATTTTTTTTTGGAGAGTTCAATAGTGTAGAGTTGTCGTTGTGTGACCTGAAGGTCACGGGTTCGAGGCATAAAAACGGTCTCTTGTGAATGCAATGTAAGACTGCATACTATAGACCTATGATCCGCCTCCTCTCCGGACCTTGCATACGCGGGAGCTTTATGTACCAGGCTGTCTTTTTTTAAAAGTCAATATAGGTTTTATATTTTTCTTGTTTTTTCGGTTTTTTGGATTTATTTTTTGTAGTATGTAGAGGATTGTTTGATCTTTGCCTCTTTGGCTGAGATTCCTTCTATGGGTGCTAGCTAGGACTTGTGAAGGATGCTCCAGCATTAGTTTTCGATCGTTGGCTGTTTTTGAACGAAAATAAATAGCAGCTATGGTTTAGTTGCGACCTTGCTTTGATTTGATTATGTTTCAGGTAATGTTTTGGCATGGTTTGATCTATCTATGCTAGTTTTAAGTCCTTCCTATGTTCTTTGATCTTTTCTAGCCATTATTACTGCATCTTGTCTCTTTGATTCTACTCCTTTGAAGAGCCGGGTATCATGTGTCACTTTTGTGAATTGAAGATCTGTGTTTATTGTCATATGTGGAAATGAGGAACCGAGATTATCTGTAATACCCAACATGCACAAAAGCATTCTACTTATGCAAAGAAAAGCATGTTGATGCATGTTATACTTGATAACATGAAAATTCTTGTAGCTTGCACTTGTATAGTATACAATGTATAGAGAGAAAAGTTGATGTGCTTCACTAACTACTCTTGATAATGTGTAATTAAGAGATGAAGACAATATTAAAATCCTTAATTGAGTTGCTTAAAAAACTTAGGTTAATGTGTAAGGGTTTGAGATTAAAATGCAAAAATTTATCAAGATTAAATAAGGTTAAGTATGATTAATTAACATAATTAGGATAAATTATAAGGTAAGTATGATTAACCTAATTAAGTCAGATTAACTAACTTAAACTTAATTAATTAGATTAATGCTTGACTAATTATCCTAAGTTGTTGATTAAGACAATCGGTGACTCACCTAGTTTGCTAGGTGTCATTTTAAGACTATGTTTTGATGTAAAATGAGGACATGTGTACATATGTAAGATGATATAAATTCTCTAGAAAAGTTGAGAAAATAAGAGAAGAAAGAGAATCTCTACAAAAAATTATGGAGAATGGTGTTTGGCCAGAGAGAAAGTGAAAGAAAATGAAAGAAAAAACCAAGAAGAGTGAAGGAAAAACATGGCCTTTTGTACAAGACATCAAATTAAGGAAAGAAACTTATTCTCCATACGATTCTCTATCATAAAATCTGAAAATAACAACTTTTGAATGGATTAAAATTGATTAATTGATGAGTTTAAAGTTTATACATGGAAAAAATCAGGGTTATTCTTTTCAGTTCTTAAAAACCTTGGAATCCATGATAATTTTATCATTTAACCACATAAATATTGAACCTAGATGAATATGAAACTTTAGAATACCTTGTTACAAGTGTATCACATGATTAACTTGAGCTTTTGATTTTGGATATAAAATATGATAAAATATAAGCAAAATAATTATAAATCTATACTTTCTTATGACTAACTTTCACTCTTTTGATCATAATCTTCTGTATGTTTGGAACTTGATGATGAGACCACAACCATTAGAAACTAGATTTTTGAGGCTTCAATTTGTACACAAATTTTTCCCTAATCAGAGTTCGAAAGGTTGAGTTATGGTTGTTTAAAGTTTTTAAATAGAAGCTGTCTAGCCCATTGGTTTTGGGCATCCAAACAACCATGACCACAAATATGTGGATTTTTAAGATACTTTTATGAAGTCCTAAGTGGGATAATGACTTAGAATGGAATATAACATCTCCTAACTGTTATAACTAACTTAAAATGTGAACTTATGTGCATTCTATCATGAGTATAATATATGTTTTTCATGTAAGAATTCTTGATTACGAAATGATTAACTTTACAACAAGTGTTTGAAGTGAGTGCTACTATACCTTGGTTACATTTGTAAATTATACTTTTCAATGGAAATGTATACAATGGAAATCGTATGTTCCTTATCAAATGTTCTTCAATACTTTCGTAGATATCAATATGTTGAAATGTACATGTTTTGATCTATTTATCCTATGCTACTAGGGAAAGAAAAGATATTAGTAGTGCTATAATGAGATGTCTTAATCTTTTTGCAACCAGTTGTGGCTACTGGATAGGATGTTGGAGTCGGCCCAATAGTCCTTCCTGAATACATCTGCGGTGATGACATCATATAAGATTTGAAATGCTATAAGCTTTATTAATATGATCAAAGTGGATTTATCGATACTTTGAACTTTGGTTTTATGGAATGTTCTTGACTCGGTTTATATGCATTATATAGCAAAAGACTTGACAAAGGATATCCATGAATCTTTTGTAACATTGGTATATAGTATTCACGACCTTTTAAGCTTATGCGTTAAATCTCACATCTTTTCAAGTGATGAAGTATAGAATTGCCCAAGTTTGAGATATGCATATGTATAAAGATGGCATGATTAAGAGCTAGTTGTTTTGTATATATTGAGTTGTGAGCTATTTAGTGTCCGTTTTTTACTTTTTCTTTGTAATGTATGAAAGGTTATCTTGTAAAAACTTATGTATGGTGATGAAAGCTTATGTTTGGACTAGCTTTTTTTGTAAGCTTTTTGATTTTTTGGCTTTTTTTGTAAAAAAGTAGATGCAAAAATATATAGAAAAAGCCAAAACAAGCCACGTTAAGCCAAACCAGTTGGCTTTTTAAAAGCTTAACTTTTAAGTTAACCTAGGCCAAACATAGGCGTAATATAATAGAATTTCATATCATCTTACTTATGCATAGCTCTGATGAAAATGGTTTTATTTTGTATTCATAATGGAAAAGGAAACAATTTTACAGGGTTAATTATTAAACTTCCGCTGTATTATGTTTTACCCCTTAATTATTAATAGAGAACCACGTCTTGATGATGGAATGGCCTTGGGTAGTCTAAAACTACTGGTTCATCCCGACCCTAATCCTATGGTGGATATGGGTCGTGACATTATCATATACCAATTTTAAAATATAACTATATTATCAAATACTGATTTTAAAAATATAAAATCTCATTCAATATAATTGTAGAAGTTTATGCATTTATAATATTTTGACAAAACAATAGTATGATTATATCCAAAAGATATTCTACTTATTAATTGAAACATTTAATTTAGTTTGTGTTATATTGATTATAGATGATTAATTATTGTCTAATGCAGAAGTAATTAATTTATAATTTCTAAATGACCCATCAACAAAAATTTCTAGAGTCGTCACTGCGCACGGGATTATCCGTCACACCGCTATGTTGGTGGTAACTAGTAATAGGGATCAGGAGGCTCTGAAACCATTACGTAATTTGTTACTTAATGGTCTTTACCGTTATGAAACACCAATTTTCTATTACCATGGTACAGCAAAAAAATTTATGTTTATTGGCGAGAAATCTATGTATAGCCTTAAGAGTAGTTTCGTTGCCATTTTGTATAGTTTGATGTTCGAGGGTTAGACCTAACATGGGTCAATAATTGGAATTAGTTGATAATCTAGTTTTGTAAGTTCTCATTGCTCTTATATTTTGAGACCTTTTAGTATAGGTGTTTGTATTGTGTGCTTGAGTTGCATCCCATTGATGCTCTTCTAATACAATATCTTATTAATAAAAAAATATGATGGCCTGCTCAGATTTTACGCTTCACAAACAATGGGCCCAACGGAGAGTTGATAGTCAAATACCCAGGTTGAGATTTCTAAAATTATAAAAGTAGATTATGAGAATAAAATATGTGGGATTGTGATGTAGATCCATTGTTGTGTATGGTGTTTTAGCACTAGATTATAAGGTCATATCTTGGCATCAATTACATACCAGAGTGTAAGGATCATTTTCCATTTGACTGGAGCTTCGGCGAAACCGGTCTCTCCTTGGCACAATGGTTCCAGCCCTTTGGAAAGCAGGAATGCTCTCTTCTGAAACCTCCATCTCATAAGTTGTACCTCCCTTGTATGCAGTGCCCGAACTCAGGTAATACCATGACTGTCCACCCGGCAAATATACAGATGCGTGTTTGGCTCGCTGGTGTGAAAGTGGAGAAATGAAAGTTTTTAGCTTCAAGTTGACCATCAGATCACCTTTAACAAAAGAAGAAGAAGAAGAAGAAGAAGAAGACATTGTAGCAACAGTACCTCAGTAAATATCCCTTGCACCAAAAGACTGCTTCCAACCATGAAAGCTTCATCATTGCGGAATGTAGCTTCATCAGCAGGGAACTCCATCCAAAGTGGACGCATAATTGGAACACCACTTGTATTTGCCTCTCTGAATAGTGTGTAGAAATATGGGAGCAACATGTAACGAACGCGTATGGCTTCCCTCATGAGTTCTGTATTTCGCTCTCTGAAATTTATAAAGCATAAATGAATATTGCTTTAAGTAGTGTGCCGGATTATAACACTAGAGAAGCTATTACTAAAAAAAACAATTATTTTCAATGAGACAGAAGCTGTAATTAATAACCAGCTGTGGGAAGTCATATCCAGTCAAAAAATAAGTAGCATTAATTTTATTCACTACTCCAATATTCCAGCAAACACAAGATAACAGAAATACAGTTTAAATTCAACCAAGTTAAGGTCAACTCAAAACACAAGGGTAATGGCACTAATGTGAGCAACACCAAAAGCCAATGCAATATATCCATAAATTGTAACAAAACTAACTCAAACACTTCAAATTTTACAGGGCCACCATGCGAGGAAAAGGCAATTATCAAACCCTAAAGCCTGACCGCAAATCATGGGAAAAGCTAGAAAAAAAATACATATTACATCAAACAAAGAACAACCTCCCAGAGAAAAAGGTACCAGATTACACTAAGTGTGACGCCCTGAATTTCGGATAACATCCAGCGCGACAAAATACTAAAAATGTGGAAAAGAAACGGAAAGATACCATACATCAAAAGACAAGAAAAAAAATTCAATGTTTTAACATCACATCCCAAAAGAGAAAAGGGTGAGACAAAAACAGCAAGAGGATTCCGACTACAAGGGTACAAAACATGTACTAGGGGCCGGAAAGCAAAGATTTGGCTCACGAGAGCCCGGGTTCCACAAACTTCCTCTACAAATTCGGCAACAGCCTTGACCAGCTCATCATAACCTAGTGTAAAATTCCATGAGCTACAACGCCCAGTAGAGATCAAAACTATATAAAAGTATTTTAAAGACAACATACAAAGCACATCACTGAGCATCAATATAGGATATGCATGATGAGTTTCATGATAATGATTCTTTATTCATTTACAAAAGTTGATTAAACTAGGTTATTCTAGGTTCAACTGACCGAAACAACCATCCTAGCCCCGATCAACAAGCACAAACCAAGTCTACCAACCCAATACAATTGGGCGTTCTTTCAGCTACAGTGATGACGTCATAGTCGAATTAAATATCCAACGGTTTCATCTAAGAGGCAATGGCGTGAATATCACCACTTCAGGCCTTTTATCCAACCTTTCACACCCTTCACCACCGAGGACCAACATCGTAAAAATTCAACCGAGGACCAACCTCGAAAAAAAAGTATTCATATAACACCGTGGTACTCCCCCAAAACATCTGCAAGGGACTCCCCTGAGATAAATAATAAGATCCACGGGAGACTCTCCCAGAAAGTGCCATCACCCTAAGAATCATTTCAACCGCCATCTTTATTAGAAGGTATGTGATTCCCGCAATCCAAACCCAATGAGTGAAAGCATGCAAACTCACGATGTCAACTACTAACTCATCAATTGGATAACAATTTTACTGCAATATGTAACACTTCACATGCGAATAACAAATTTTATCATGTCAAGACTTGGTACACATACAACTCACATAAACAAGTTATATAATACATTTTTTCAAACTTTAACATATTAATATGTAACCACTTAATCATATTACTTTCAACAATATTCTTTCACAACTATATACACATAAACTAATAACATAGCATGACAAAATTTACAACAATAGAAATTTGAGGCGAATCTCACAACGCCCAAGTAGTATTTGGCTTGTTGAACTACTATGAATAATTTTAGGTTGAAAATAATATAAACGTAGGATCTGTTGATGTAAAAAAATAAACTATAAAATTTACGATATAAAACCCTATTACATAAGCCGTAACGGCCGTAATGGCACCGTTTTGGCCTGTTACGGTCGTTAGACCACCGTTACGCCGGTTACAAAAGGCGTAACGGCCGTTATACCTGTGAATTTCCTCCACACCGAAAATCGGCCGTAACAGCTAACGTAAGCCACCGAAACCGGCTACTTTTTCAAACTATAGCCTTAGCAAAGCATGTAAACTTGGTAAAATCCTTAACATGCCAGCAGAAGCAGCCTGATATAAAAGCCTGCCACAAAACCATGAAACCACCTATGGTTTATTGTTGATGCATGCCCTATAAGCTAGAATTATCAGCTTCAACCTATTAAATCACCAATTGTACCAAAAACTTAAGTTGTTAGGAAACTGGCCGAAAATATATATATCAACCTATCTAACACTCTCCCTTGCGTCCAACAATGTCTCGCACATGAAGTGACAAACAAACTGAACCGAACAGGTGCACCAACACACAGTGCACCATAACAAATATAACAGGTAAACACAAATCACGATACATGAACTCAAGATCTCGTATAACCAGAGCTCTAATACCATGTTAAGTCACCAATTGTCCCGAAAACTTGAATTGTTTGGAAATAGACCCAACAATGTAATCAAGTTATCTGTTAAGTTAAGGACATTATTCTACTTTGTACATTAGTATCATTATATAAATAGTTGTGGTAAGGGAGCTAACCCGATTTTTTGTTGTACTCTCATTCACCACCATTATAGTACTCTCTCTCACACGTTTTCCTCTCTTTTCATCTCTACAGTATTCTTAACATGGTATCAGAGCAAAATCTTGTGTAAAGAAGACTTATTAGTATTATTTTTTGATGTCTTTCTTTTTCTTTTTTTCTGAATTCGTGTTTGAAAAAAAAATTCCCAAATGATCATGATCGACTAGTCCAGATCTATGCATCCATGATTTTTCCCTTCTTGTTCTCTATGGTTTGATTTTTTTTTTTGAATTGTTTCTTCTTTTTCCGGGACGTACACCCTGTTCTTTGCAAATCGTGTTTTGGAACCCTTTCAGCTTCGATCGATGGGTGCTTTTCCATCCATGGGTGCCGATTAGGGGTCTCCAAGGCCTGAATCACCACTATTGTTGATCTCGAGTTGATTTCGGAGCACGGCCAAGGTTTTTCGCAAAGCTTCAGAGTCGCGACTAGGGTTTGCGCGACTCGTGGTTTGGTTTTGGGTTCGCGACACCTCCCTCCTAGCTCGATCAATGCTGGTTGGTCTTCCTTTGTTGGTTTTGCACCTCCCCAAGTCGCGATTAGGGTTTCACTGAGGTTTCTTGTGGAATTCTTGTGGCGGCTAGGATTCCAGCTATCACTTTGATCTTTTTTTCAGCCTACCGTACTCTGGTATGAGTTCACTTGAATAATTTGAGTATTTCTAGTTTTCCCGTGATTCAGTTCTCCATTTATTGATTCCTTCGGCCTCCAACTGGTTCTTCTTGGTTCTCCATAGTCATGTCTACACTGGTAAGCCTTCTGGTGGACTTATGGATATCGACCTGCCTTGGTTTGGGACTCCTACTGATAGCCCATCTCTTTAGATTGGCCCAGTGAAATTGGATGGTAATAATTATTTGATATGGTCTCGTGCTTGTAGCATGGGCATTGCTGCTTGCGGTATCTCTGGGTATATTACTGGAGAAACTCAACAGCTGAAAGTTGCGGGGCCTTCTCGCACTCAATGGATAGAGGAAAATGCTCTTATCATGTCCTGGTTATTACATTCTATGCAACCCTCCATCACTCGCAGTTTCTTATTATTGGATACGGCTCATAAGATTTAGTCTGATGCCGCTCAGACTTACTCTCATACTAGCAATGATGCACAACTCTATAAATTACGGAAGAAGCTCCGCAGCTTAGATCAAAAAGATCGGTCTCTGTCTCAGTATTTCGCCGAGTTAACTAGTTTGTGGAATAAGATTGATTATTATTAGGATTTTCAAGCTATCTGTACTACTGATGCTACTGCTTTTCAGAATATAGTGAAAAAGGAGCAGGTTTATGATTTTCTTGCCTGCCTACATGTTGAATATAATCCAATCCATGTTCAAATTTCGGGTCGGGATCCATTTCCTACTTTGAGGTAAGCGTATGCTTATGTTCAACAGGAAGAGAGTCGACATCAGGCTATGGTTCCTGTTTCTGGTCAGGAACGTTCTATGTTAACTATCTCATCCCTCACTCGACCAGGCCACCCTACTCCTTGACTTGGGAGAAGATTGGTTCAGTATCTCAAGAACAGTTACGGTGTGAGTATTATGGTAAGCCCCGTCATACTATTGACCACTGCTAAAAGTTACATGGTCGTCTCCAGGGCATGGAGGTGGCGGTGGTGGCGGACGTAGTAGACATATACGCTTTCACGCTAATCTTTTTGAGATCTCTGCCGGCCCATCTGGTGAGACTGGTCCTCTCTCTGCGGCTAAGCTAACTACTCCCAGGCGCTTGATAGCTCGTGCTGACATCTCTCCTTCTACTGTCTCCATTTCCTCCTCTAACTTCAAACACTTAGGTATATCTCCTTGTGCTCTTAGTGCTACTGTCTTTCCTAGTCCTTGGACCATTCACTCAGGTGTCACTAATCATATGACTGGGTCTTCCACCTTGTTTTCTTTTTATTCTACTTGTTCTGGTAAATATAAAGTTCGCATAGCCCATGGGTCTTTATCGTCTGTATCTGGCAAAAGCTCTATCCATCGCTCTTTCACCCTTTCTCTCTCGTCTATATTACATGTTCCTAATTTTTCTATTAATCTCTTATTTGTTAGTCGTCTTACCAATTCATTAAACTGTTCTGTAACCTTTTTTTTCACTCATTGTGTTTTTTAGGAACTGGTGATGGGAAGAACGATTGACAGTGGTAATGCACATGGTGGACTGTACTTACTAGATGTTCTGTCTTTCACTTCTCTTTCACCTTCACCGTCTGACCAGGCTCTCCATGCCAATACAGAAGTATTCTTTAGTTAAACATTGTTCTGGAAGTACTTTTTGTTGTGAGGCTTGTGAGCTTGCCAAACATAAACGGTCTGTTTACCCTTCAGTTAATAAACGTAATGATTCTCCGTTTATGCTTATTCATTCAAATGTTTGGGACCCTTCACCTGTTACTTCTATTTCTGGTTATAAGTGGTTTGTGACTTTTAATAATTGTTATTCTCGTGTCACTTGGGTTTATTTACTTCGTACTAAGAGTGAAGTTTTTTCATGTTTTCAAAATCTCCATCGCATAGTGCGTACTCAGTTTGATGCCAACATCGAGATTCTTCGTACTGAACATGGGATTGAGTATCTTGATGGAGGTTTCTGCACCTATCTAGAGGCTCATGGTATTCTATTCTAGACGAGCTATGTATGCACTCCTGAACAAAATGGAGTTGCGGAACGCAAAAATCATCATCTTTCTTATGGTTGCTCATTCTCTCCTCTTTACTATGCATGTTCCCAAGTCGTTCTGGACTAACGCTGTCCTCACCGCTGCCTATCTTATTAATCGTCTGCCTTCAAGTACCCTTCAATTCAAAAGTCCTTTAGACCTTGTTCCCACATCTCCATTTGTCTCTTCCCTTCCACCCAGATTTTTTGCGTGTACTTGTTTTGTTCATGCACCTAAACACTCGGGTGGCAAATTGAATTCTATGGTTGTTAAATGTCTTCATTGGCTATTCTGCTTTCCAAAAAGGCTATAAAAGCTACTCTCCTACCACTCGCAAAGTGTTTGTCAGTATGGATGTTACGTTTTGGGAGACTGAAGTCTTTTTTTCATCCATCTGAGACGTCTGTTCAGGGGGAGACATCCATTGGACGAGATAGTGCCAGCATATACACAAATTCAGCCTAATCAGAAGTCTCACGGGTTAGTTTTTCCTAATCTTACTTAACATGACCTTATTCCTACTGAGGAGGAGAAGGAAGAGTCGGGTAAAAGGGAAACAGGGCAAAAAGTTGCTGGAAGATTAGATAGAACTAATCTGCATACTTATTCTCAACATCAAAAGGATCAGACTGCTACGCCACTACAACCTTGCCAATTGCCATCTCTGGCTCCTGTTTCAGTTTCCTCCACTGTTTCACCTAGGAATGAATCTCCTGTTATTGATCTTGATACTTCTGACTTAGCTATTGCCCTTCGAAAAGAAGTTAGGACATGTACTCAACATCCAATTTTACAATTTGTCTCATACGACTCATTATCAAACCCATATCGTGCTTTTGTCTCATCTTTGTCCTCTATATCAATCCCCCAGGGTTGGAAGGAAGCGATTGAGGACTCTAAGTGGTAAAATGCTATGATTGGAGAAATGACAGCTTTGAAAAAGAATGGTACCTAGGAGTTAGTTTCTCTTCGAAAAAGAAAGAAGCCAGTTGGGTGCAAATTGGTATTTACTGTCAAGCACAAGGCAAATGAGTCAGTTGAAAGATTAAAGACAAGATTAGTTGCTAAGGGCTTTACCCAGACTTATAGCATTGATTATCAGAAGACCTTCACTCCAGTAGCCAAAATGAATTCAGTTCGCGTACTCTTATCCTGTACTGCTACTATGGGTTAGCCCCTCCAAAAGTTGGATATGAAGAATATATTTCTCTATGGGAACTTAGAGGAAGAAGTGTAAATAGATGTACCACCAGGTTTCTCATCCCGTGAAACTGAAGAGAAGGTGTATAAATTGAAAAAGACTTTATATGGGCTCAAACAATCTCCAAGAGCCTGGTTTGAAAGATTCTTTAAAGTTATGCTAAGATTTGGATACCTACAGAGTCATGCAAATGATACCATGTTTATCAAGCGTGGTAATAATAAAATCACAATTTTTATTGTATATGTTGATGACATAGTTGTGACAGGAAATGATGAAGAGGAGGTGTCCCATCTCAAGGTAAGCCTAGCT
>JAULJZ010099473.1:0-11956 GCA_032270985.1 Heliamphora pulchella | reverse complement strand
TTATTAGAAGTTTATAAGTTAGTTTATTATTATTATAAGTTTATTAGTTTATTAGTTTTTATAGTTTATAGTTTATACTTTATACTTTATAGTTTATAAATTATAATTTATAGTTTATTTTTATTTTTATTAGTTATTACTTATTAATTATATTTATAAGTTTAAACTTTATTTATTTTTTAGTTTTTAAGTTTATAGTTCATACTTTATAAGTTTATTATTATTACTTTATAAGTTTATACTTTATAGTTTATATTAAAAAAATAGAGAAATTGCATCACTATAGATCAAGTACATCCCAATTAGGTTGGCACATACAAGCCTAACAATCATTTACATTATTCTCTACTTAAAATTACAAATAAATTATAAAATTACAAATAAAATTTAATGAATTTTTTCAAATGAAAATGGCCCATTTATAGGGACAAAAAATCTAAATTTTTAAAAAAATAAAACAAAATCAGAACTAGCCATTGGCCGAGCTCAAGCCGGGCCGTGCCCAACGGCTCTTTGATCTAAGCCGTCCATTTGAATTTCAAATTGATCCAATCTGTTGGTGCTTCAAAACTAGCCGTTGAGCCTCGGGCCGAGCCTAACTAGTCGTTGGAGTTCAAAAGTTGGGCTGAGGGCCGGGCTTCCCGCCGGGCTGGCTCACGGGCTCAGAGAGGTAGGCCCAGGCCCGAAAAACCTATTTTCTGGCTCAGGCCAAGCCAGCCTTTTCTCGAGCCAAGCTTGACCCATACAGTACCCGGCCCTGAGCGGGCCTCGGGCTGTCTACGGGGCCCGAGCCATTTTCACACCCTTAGTCGTCGGTGGTCGATGGTCGATGGTCGATGGACCAAGAAGAAAGGTCGGCGAGGGTTGCAGAGCTCGCGAAGTTCGCGAACCAAGGAAAATAGGGGTTATAGAGATCTTAATGGTCATCAGAGCTTCGTCGGCGTCGTTGATGGTTAAGAAGGCTGCGTCAGTGGTCACTAGTGGTCGAAGAAGCATCGCTGATGGTCACTGGACTAGAAAGGAGGGTCGGCGAGCTAAGGTTATGCTAAGGAAACAAAGCTAGGGTTTTTGCGAACAAAGAAGAGTCGCAGAGGTTCATCAGTGGTCGTCGATGGTCAGGGAGGTTGCGTCGAAGGTCGTCAGTGATGCTAAGGTTATGGCAATACTGGGGTTATGATGGTGGCTCTGATACTATGATAGCAAAGAAGAAAGATTATTATTATTATTGCCACTAACAAAAAGGCTTAAACCCTAATAATAGAATATATATATATATATATAGGGAGAGAGAGAGAGAGAGAGAACCCTAATAATGCTAATAATACTAAAGTACCCTTTAGTTATATGTAAAATAACAAAAAACACTCTCACATAGCAATCCATTAAAAATCTTTCCATGAAATGATTAAAAAAGATAGAAAAGCAACCATATTTAACTATTGAACAAATATTAATAGACAATAAAACTGTTAAAAGGCAACAATGGAGACCGAACAATGAGAATACAGGACAAATAATAAGATACTGCCTACTTGCGAAAGATAGCAATCAGGGTCTTATCTGTGATTGAGCATCAATAGTGGTCATCTTCTCCATTAACCACTCTCAATCAGAGATATTGGGAATAAGAACTAGATTAGAGTGATGGTGAAAGCACAATAACTTGGGGGCATCTATAAAATGGGGCTGGCTTCACCCATGATAAATTTGGGGAAGTTTGGAATCAGTCTCTTTTTATTAGTGTGCTTCTCCAACAGTCAAAGCCATGGACCTTCACAAGATTTGTGAAGGCTGCAAAGACATACAAACAACCACCTTGCGATACAAGCAACTACCCTAAGAAGTGCATACACTTTTGCGGATGAGACATGTCATTCGGACACCCGTGTCGGACACTAACACTTTTTGGACACTCCAAAAAACGTGTCTGACATTCTTAAACGTGTCTTAATTCAAAAATTAAAGTTATAATTGTTGAAAATGGAATCTCAAGAACCAATGATAGTGCATATGGATTATAGCAAAAAAAAACGAGACCCCGATTAAACCCTACAGGGCGGAACAAAAGTAATACTTTCGAGATCTCTCTTGTTTGATCTTGTCTCAGCATACGAGTTGAAGCTACTAGATGGATGCACGAATCGAAACTCGATTGCATCTTAAACCTGCTGCCATATTCTCGTACACCTAATCACGAACAGAGAGTGAACTCTAGTATTCGTGACTTTGTGCTCTCTCATCAGTTGCCTCTATCTATTCAATATCACGAATGAATTGAAAACCCTAGCTATCAGAGATGTTAAGTGATGTATATATAGGCTACAACAAGGACCTAATGAATAAATAAGATTTGGGCTCCTTATGCAATTAGAAAAATCTAATTCAATTCGAATTAAATTCCTAATCCATAAATTATAATTCATACCACTAAAGAGTTATAATTGCACTCCCGATCTTATCTTCAAATTTATTTTCAAGCTCCATATTATTAAATGCTTATTTGTCTCCTTAAATTAAGATTACAGATACCCGTCGATTAAATTAAATTAAATTACTGATAATTTTATTTAATTGACCACTTATAATGTCCTTGAGACTTTTCACTTAATTTATTTGATATGTTGGATATAAAATCCACTTGCAGAGATTGACATAATCAAAACTTATAAACTTTTTCAAGGGGATATCATCAATTCCTATACCGAGACGTGAATTTCGTTAATAATTAGTATTCACCATACACATAATACTGTTATCCAATTCACCGAACTTATTGACCTATAAAAGATCTCTCTTTTATGAATCAAAATAGCAAACACTAAATATATGGTGCATATTAATTATTTCAAAAAAAAAAGTATAAGCACACTAATAATAACCATTGGTATTAATTGTTTTATACAATCTGTATAAAAACAATTACTCCAAGATGGTCTTGTTCAATACACTCCAAGTGTATTAGCACAGTGGGTTAGAACTATACCATTTCTCATAACCAAGAAAGACCTATTAAAACACTATGCTACAGTCATACCGATGGTGTGTCCAATTCTATCTAAGACTGTGAACAAAAATCTTATTTATTACAAGAACCAATAATCTGATCTTCTGTGTGTAAGCCGAACTCTACACACCAAATCATCAACTATGTACAATAAAAGACACATGCATAACATTAACTAAATAATGTAGTACAAATATTGTTCATACAAATTCTCATTAAAATAGAAATAAAAAATTTTAATAAACATTCTTAACAATAATATCAAACACTTCTCAAATATTTCGCAAACACTTTGACGACACATCTTGAACCATTCGAATACGTTTTATATGATGATTTTTTTCACAATACCTTTTAGTTTAGTAAGTGATTTGTCACATATTTTCATTGTTTTGGAATAAATTATTCATCTATTTGAGATTTGATATATAATAAATGTATAAAAATATAAATTTTTACTGACGATATAAATTTTTTTTAAATCAACGCGTCAAGTGTGTTCATGTCGTGTCGCGTGTCCATGCCCATCTACTTAGCAACTGCCCATCTATCAATTAAATATTGTTCATTGCATATTATATTGGTTGATACGCACTGCGATTTTGAAACTCTAACACCAATATTTATTAATATATGGGCAAATACTGTCTAACATCAACTGATACATGATCGTATCATCGATATTGATACGTTTTCAGATATGCTATTTAGAACCCTAATCTAGATCAAGTAATCTCTTTATGTCTCTATCTTTCACCGAGAGCGAAACGTGTGTGGATAATTCCTAGAGGCCCATGTGGTTGAGATTCCAATGCGTTTTGTAGCACTTAGGCGATTGAGTGCAGCAACTTGTCTTCAGCAGATTAAAATGAAGGCTTAGGGAGAGGGCGAAAGATTCCGGGCCTAAGGAGAACCAACACCAAGTTGTAAGGATTTGTAGGAATGAGAGATTGAATTATGCTTATGCCCTTAGTCAGACAAGAAAACGAAGCCATTATATTCTTAGTCTTTGATAGAATGTTATATCAAAGACCAAGAACATATATATATATATATATATATATATTAATTTAGATAAGAGGAAAGAGAAAGTACCAGAAGAGCTCAATAAAGACGTGCTCAGGGACAGGGGAGAGATCAGAAATCTTGGAGGCAAGGAGGGAAGTATCGATTGCAAGCGAAACAATCTCTCTCTCTCTCTCTCCAAAATCAGTCTCTCTTAGGATTTTATATATCAATAGTACATACTAGACCGGGTCCAACTTTGCCGGCTCTAACCATTATATGTTAAATTTCGAACTGAATGAATCAAATAGGGATTTTAAAACTTTATTCCCAACCTATGTGAAAACGTTTTTCGCAGACATGTTTTACGTAGAAATGCGTTTGCTAACCACGCTTTCTTTCTAACCTCCCCAAATACAGTACGGTATTAAAATTAACGCATGAAAAGATTTCAACTAAAAACGCTTTCCAATTTAATAAGTAAAATGTTATTACTAATAGGGTTCTCAATTTTTTTCTAAGAAAGCATTTCTACTAAACACACTTTTAGGTCTTATACTAAATGCATTTTTGGTAAATACGCTTTCCTTTTCAATTGTTCACGCTTTCCTCTTTAATTGTTCTAGGCAGTCCAAATTTGGGATACTAACTTCGGAATCGTTTGACGACAAATCCATCGACTGTTCGGTTCAGAGTTATACATGAATGTTTGAGTGTAGTTTTATCTTTCCAACGCATCAAATAACACTGAAAATGGAGGTCTGTACACATCATGATAACCTCACAAAACTGGCTGCTCGCTACAGTTATTTATTCTCGCAATTTTATATCTACATTTGTTCCAGCTACTGAATGATTATCCAATGGATTAATATCACCTTCAAATTTAAATTTAAAATGAATGTAACACACATGAGCAGCAACATAAACACAACTTTAGTGCTCAAACACACACACACATCATATCAATACATCGTTTGAATTACCAGTACGCCACATACTACAACACACACTTCAACAATAGAACACAAGCATCCCATTGATACATCAACGGAACTTCTGAACTAACTCATACTACAACATACCCGCACATCATACCTAAACTTCAACGAGAGCAGATTCTCCAATATCTGGATTTTCAATACTCTCTTTCAATAATTTGTTGCATTTGTTTTCTTGTATCAAGAAGTACTATAAATATATAACGCAATTTAATGATACTTTTTGTCAGATTAAATAATATATAAAATCAAAATGCGCAAATCAAGAAGTTATTACAAGTACACGTTATTACAAGCATCAAGTTCCAATTGTGGCAAGCCATGTAACATCAAACGTTTGTGAGATAAGATCAGTACAATCGGCCGCATGTCATATCCTTATCGACCTATCGTGGCCTGTTGGGGCATGTTTGCCGGACATGCCCTGTTTGCTGACAAATACCACAATGATTCGTTATTCGTTGTCTTGACATGTCCATCTCATTGTGGATTCGGCTATTCTGCGAATGTCCTGGCTTTGTAGTCCTTAAATGGTTGGGGCTTGTGATGACCGATGGGAAGTTTGGCTTCGGTCAATAATCTTCGTGTGGCATTGATTGTAACTTTGTTTGCCAAGCTTTTAAGTATGTTGATAGTGAATACTCGGGTGCCACCAGGAAGAAGGGATATACACCCAGCTCAGCAGTAATAGCAAGCAGGTACGAGCAAAGGTAGTGGTAAATCTCATATTTACGCCAATCACACGTTCTATTATGTATCTGAACTACGTGGTGGTTTCGACCTCTTCCTTGGTGAACTCCTATCACTACTTCGAACACCCCTCAACTCCTGTTAGTTGAAAGCAATCAACATATAAATTATACAATTATAACTTTATATGTATCCAACAATATCATGGAAATATGATTTACCTGTCAAATGGTACCTACGAATGTGTATTCTCCTATGCCTGGTTGCGAAGGATCTTTTCTTACACCTCACTGGGATATCTTTTATTATTCCTGTAGTCGTTGTCAGCAAAACTACTCTTCTTATCCAAATACCTAACTAGTTGATAGAAAGTTGTCTCCACACAAGCAGTGATGGGCATATTCTGAGCTCCTTTCAATACGCCATTGAAAGCCTCGGCATGATTCACCGTCGTCACCCCCCAATGAGGGCCACCAACATGAGCAAGAGTCCATTTTACAGGATCTATATGGTGCAATCAATTGAAAACTTGCTCGCTCAAACTTCTGATCTCCTCCATCTTGCTGTTGAACTTCCGCACTTGATGTTCCATGGTAGGGCCCAAACTAACAATTTAAGCATCTAGTTCTTGAACTTCTCGTTGAAATTACTTTGTATGTGCCGGATACAGTACCTGTGATACCCTACTGATATAATAGTAGGGTTCTCCCAGTACTGAGCAATAGCATTTTTTATGGCACTGTGGCGATTAGAGATCAAAGTAACCCCATCCCTGTTGGGGACAATATACTTCCTCGGGTTGATGATAACCCAGGACCAACTCTCAGTCTTCTCCTCATCCACAACAGAGAAAGCCAGTGGGAACATCTTCATATTTGCAGTAATTCCCATCGCGATAAGCATTTTTCCAGTGTACTTGCCGTAAAGATGGGTGTCATCTATGCATATGACTGGTGGGCAGTGTGTGAACCCATCACTGGACGGCTTGAATGCCCACAACACATAGTTCAACGCCGTCACGTTAGCGTTCGATGGGCAAATTAAGTTTCATTCCCAGACAGTGCCAGGATTATATGTTTGCAAAGCATTCATGTATTTGGGCAACTTACTGTAGAACTCATCATAATTCCTGAACACCATCTCGATCGCTTTCGTTCTCGCCAACCATGCCTTTTGTAGGATAGTTGGTACTTATGGAAGGAGTTAACAGTTGTCATTATAGTAGCTAGTGCTATTTCGGATTTTCTGCAAAACATAATTAAATTTGTAAATGGTCAAAGAGATTTAGTATAACGAACAACACAAATTAGATACTAAATTGTTAATCTTACCGCAACATCAACTGTGATGGATATAGCAATAAATCGGGAGTTTAGGTTACAATGGTCCCTATTCAGCCTCTCGTACATACAGTGATGATAACCAACATATTGAGTTATCTCAAAGTACTCGTGACTACTCTTCCTGCCCGCACGAAGCCGCCAACTACATTCATTTTTACGTTGGACTACCCAACTACATACTAGTGGCAGATACCTACAAATGAAAATGTGCGTGAAGGGAGAAATTGTGTTTACCAACTCCTCGACGATAACCCATTCCAAGGTATCCAGGTGCCTGACAATGACTGGGATTCATCAGGACCAACCGCGTGACATGACGATACCATAAAGCATATATGGGTCGTGGTATCCGATCAGCACGTCTGTCCTAGTGTTAACGACCAATCGATCCCTCTGCATCCCCTAGCTGGTGATCAGGCCATCGTGCAGCTGCGTCCAATCGACGTCCATACGATCCCGTCGGTCAAAAAAATGCAACTTGCGGTCGGTATCTGGAGTACGAGGAATGGATTGAAGGCGTCCAAATTAACGAAGGACGCGATCGGGTAGATATCACTCCACCACGTCGTAGCAGATGAGTGGCGATCGTGTCATCCAAATATCAATGCCTACTCGGCAATACTCGAGCAGCGTCATGATAATCTCATCAAACGGTCCGTAGGGCATCCATGTGAACTGAGAAACAATGAGAACACCATCAGTAACAAATGTCAACAAATTTTACGTAGAGCGAAACAAAAGTCGGATAGATGGGAACGTAAGTCATACCTCGTCCGTTGTGAGGCGATCAAACTGGTCGCGGTATACTGTCACGACGTGCGAGGGGACCTGGTCAAGCACAAAACTGACACGCCATTGAGCACCCCACAGATCGGCAAGGAGAACTTGATCCTCACGCTGGATGGTGGTATGGCCCGAGCCAACCTCTGTTTTCCGACGGAGCGCGATACGTGGGAATTTCTCCCACACCTATATCTGAAAAAACACATATCTGTAGTAGCGGGTACACCGATATAACTAGGGGCAGCCATGCTAGCATACCTCTGTCGTCAGCTGTGTCGGACTACACGCCCAGACGCACAAGATATTGCAGGGCCACTTGTTTTACTCTAGGTATGTTAATTCATTCTCAAGTGTTATGCTCAATACTCGTCATTGGATTTTAGTAACTTACCTAGACCCCCTACCGTGGCTAATGGAATTTGGTGCTTTTTCAAATATGGGCGTGGGAGAGATTCCCACGAATCGCGCCCCGCCGGAGAGCAGAGGTTGGCCCAGGTCAGACCACCATCCAACATGAGGATCAGGTTCTCCCTGTCGGTCTGTGGGGTGCTCGATGGCGTGTTAGCTTTGCGCTGGACCAGGTCCCCTCGCACGTCGTGACAGTATACCGCAACCAGTTTGATCGTCTCACAGCAAACGAGGTATGACTTACGTCCCATCTATCCGACTTGTGTTTCCCTCTACGTAAAATTTGTTGACATTTGTTAATGATGGTGTTCTCATTGTTTCTCAGTTCACATGGATGCCCTACGAACCGTCGGATGAGATTATCATGATGCTGCCTGAGTACTACCGAGCAGGCATAGATATTTGGATAACACGATCGCCACTCATCTGCTACGACGTGGTGGAGTGGCATCTACCCGATCGTGTCCTTCATCAGTTTGGATGCCTTCAGTCCATTGCTCGTACTCCAAATACCGACCGCAAGCTCCATTCCTTAGACCAGCGGGATCGTATGAACGTCGACTGGACGCGGCTGCACAAGAGCCTGATCACTAGCCAGGGGATGCGAAGGGATTGGCTAGTCATTGCTTCTAGGACAGACGTGCCGATCGGATACCACGAGCCATATATGCTATGGTATCGTCATGTCACGCGGTTACTCCTAACAAATACCAGTCACCGTTAGGCACTTGGATACCTTGGAACGGGAGGTCGTCAAGGAGTTGGTAAACACAATTTCTCCCTTCGGACACTTCTTCATTTGTAAGTACCTGCCACTAGTATTCTTAATGTCTATTTCTTCATTTGTAGATACGGTATGTGGCGCACAATTACCATGAGACGGACACAAGGTTCCGGAGTCGCAGCCCACGTGATGCAACACTTCATACGGTCGCAGGTATTCGGGATCGATACTATACCTCATCGCTGGCAATGTATAAGGAGCACCGCCTTCAGCTACCGCAGGCCTCGTCGACCGCTTCACAGCCATCACCTAGGGTTGGCTAAGGGTACCCCCGAAAACTGTCTAGAATTTTACGTAGACATTGAAAGCACTGCGATCGACCCGCAAACATTCATGCATGGGAATGGCCCGTTCATGCAACTATTGACGCAGCCAGAAGATACCGTTAGTTCAGATTTCGAGAAAGATTTCAGAGGGTATAATCCAGTTGCTTACATAGAACTGGATATGTCATTTTCGTTGAAAATGTCGAACGTACCTGGTATCATTGTCGTGCGTCTGATAGCAAGAGCGACAGATAGAGGGCAATTATCATCATTCATGGGCACTTTGCTCCCTTCGAGTCCAGCTGTCAAGCAAGATGCAACCACGCCTGCAACAGAGCAATTTGTAAAGTATACTGAGTCGCTGGATGACTACAAATTGAATGTCGACAACAGAGGTGCTTTGTCGAACTGGATTGAATACTTGGACACTTTGTTAATGTGTATCGATCAAGATACTGGTGATGAGGATGAAAAAGAGGGATATAGGCACGTTAAAGAAGGGAAAAACGATGGCACTGAATCGACTAGTACTTCTGAGCCAACTACTGTGCAAGTGACAGCAGTTGACATCATATTCTTTCATAATATAGAGAGGAAATGACGGATCCATTACTTCACGCGATTTTTACTCTCGTTGTAGGGTTTGGAATCTAGAAACGGCTGAGCTGCCAAAAGGTTATTCAAAGATAAGAATGACCTTCAGACAGCTGTGATATTAGGAACAACCGACAACTTGAAGTCGTGGATTCGAGAAAAGTAACTTGGATAGTCCAATGTAAAAATGACTGTAGTTGGCGGCTTCGTGCAGGCAGGAAGAGTAGTCACGGGTACTTTGAGATAATTCAATATGTTGGTAATTATCACTACATGTACGGAGGGATGAATAGGGACCACCGTAACCAAGACTCCCGATTTATTACTACATCTATCACAACTGACGTTGCGGTAAGATTAACTTAGCATCTGATTTGTGTCATTCGTCATACTAAATCTTTGACTATTTACAAATTTAATTCTGTTTTGCAAAAAAATCCAGAAATAGCCCTAACTACTATAATGACAACTGTTAACTCCATCCACAAGTACAAGATATCCTACAAAAAGGCATAGCTAGCGAGAACGAAAGCGGTCGAAATGGTGTTCAGAAATTGGGATGAGTCATACAGTAAGTTGCTCAAATACATGTATGCATTGCAGACATATAATCCTGACACTGACGTGGAATGGAACTTAACCTACTCATCGAACGCCAACGTAGGGGCGTTGAACTGTGTTGTGGGCATTCAAGTCGTCCATTGATGGGTTCACACACTGCCCACCTATCATATGCATAGATGGTACCCACATTTACGACAAGTACATCGGAAAAATGCTTATCACAGCGGAAGTTACTGCAAATATGAAGATGTTCTCGCTGGCCTTCTCTATGGTGGATGGGGATAAGATTGAGGGTTGGTCCTGATTTATCATCAATGATCAACCTGAGGAAGCATATTGTCCCCCAACATGGAGGGGGTTACTTTAATCTTCGATCGCCACGGTGCCATAAAAAATGATATTGCTCAGTACTACGAGAACTCATCTATTAGACCAGTAAGACATCACAGGTACTGTATCCGGTATATACAAAGTAACTTCAACCAGAAGTTCAAGAACCAGGCACTTAAATCATTAGTTTGGGCCGCTGCCAAGGAATATCATGTGCGGAAGTTCAATAGTAATATGAAGGAGATCAAAAGTTTGAGCGAGCAAGCTTTCAATTGGTTGCACCGTATAGACCCTGTAAAATGGACTTTTGCCCATAATGGCCCTCGTTAGGGGGTGACAACAACGAATCATGCCGAGACTTTCAATAGTGCATTGAAAGGAGCTTGGAATATGCCCATCACTGCTTGTGTGGAGCCAACTTTCCATCGACTGGTTAAGTATTTGGATAGAAAGAGTAGTGGCGCTGACAACGACTACAGGAATAATAAAAAATATCCGAGTGAGGTGCAAGAAAAGATCCTTCACAACCAGGCAATGGCGAATACACATTCGTTGGTACCATTTAACAGGTAAATTCTATATTCATGATATTGTTGGATACATATAAAGTTATAATGGTGTAATTTATGCATCGATTGCTTTCAACTAATAGGAGTCTAGGGGTGTTCGAAGTTGTGATGGGAGGTCACCAAGGAAGAGGTCAAAACCGCCACGTAGTTCAAATACATAACAGAACATGTGATTACGGTAAATATGAGATTTACCACTACCCTTGCTCGCACATGTTGTTACTACTGAGCTAGGTGTAGATCCCTTACATACTTAAAAGTTTGGCAAACAAAGTTACAACCAATGCCATATGAAGATTATTGGCCTAAGCCAAACTTCCCATCGGTCATCGCAAACCCCAATCGTTTAAGGCCTACAAAGTCAGGACGTTCATAGAATAGCCAAATCCACAATGAGATGGACATGTCAAGACAACGAATGACAAATCATTGTGGCATTTGTCAACAAACAAGGCATGACAAGCGGACATACCCCAACAGGTCACAATAGGTCGATACAGATATAGCATGCGGTCGGTTGTACTGATCTCATCTCACAAACGTTTGATGTTACATGGCTTGCCACAAGTGGAATCTGATGCGTGTAATAACGTGTGCGTGTAATAACCTCCTGAT
>JAULJZ010099452.1:0-11956 GCA_032270985.1 Heliamphora pulchella | reverse complement strand
ATAACCACGTACTACCACTACGTATCACATACCACATCACATGCCTATAAAACTCTAGGTTTTAAAGCATAACCACGCCATACACAACAATATCAAGTCCATGTAATCAACTTACATATTTTGTACACAAATAAAGCAGAGTTATAAATGCACATAACCATGTATAACAATATATCATGACACCACCCGCCATATAACCCGACATCCACTCAGGGATAACCAATAACCTACCAAAACCAAGCCTAACCCAAAGGTCTACACTAAACCCCTCAAACCACGAGGTTACAGACACCCCCTTTTTCTCCCAAAGATCAAGGGCCCTGACATGCTCCGCATGCAACCACAACACACTTAACCGTGCCACCACGACCCACATCTACCATGCACGTCACCCAAGGACGGCATCCAACAAACACCCGGGATCACGACCCGAACCCCGAAACCACCATACGACAAATCGAACCCCAAAAGGAATCCATAAGTATTTGAATCGACTAATCCCATAATTAATCAATTGAATATCATAGGACACCAATTGGAAACCCCCACATGCCCAACATAACCAAAAGAAACCCCTTAGGCCCCAATATGACCAAGGGAAAAAGGGTCGACACAAACCGCAAAAGGGTCGACACAAACAGAAAATGTGTCGACACAAAAACAGAGGAGGTGTCGACACAAACAACCTTGGTGTCAACACAAACAACCACAGAATACTCAACTTCAGCAGAAGGAAGAAGGGTCGACACCAGCAGCGAAAGTGTCGACAAAAAGGTGTCGACAAAAACAGAAAATGTGTCGACAGAAAACAACCGAGACAAAGACAGCCCAAATAGAAGAAAATTGTGTCGACAAACAACAGAGGTGTCGACACAAACGCAACAGAAATAGATTTTTCAACCATGGAACAGGGTAACGACGGAAAGCAAACCCTAGCAACAAAATAAGCTTCTCAACCTCAAATTAAACCATCCAAACACCCCTTTAATAACCCATGGACATACCCAAGCCCAAGCCTAACATCAAATCCTCGAAAGGAACACCCAACACCCAATCACATCCATGAAATCAACCAAAAATAGGTTTTAAACCCAAAACCCAACTTTTTAAACAAAATCAGATCTACAACGTTCTACTCGGTTAAAAGACACCCGATTACACGTAGTACCCTTATAAAACATACAATTCTAGATTCCTATCTCGATGAGTTCAAAACTCAATGTATCGAACCACGTGCAAAATCAAACTTCATCGGAACGGAATTCCATCCGAATGAACGCGTAGCCCACCACGAGGAGACTAAGGATCTGCTATCTAATCGTCGAAAACTGAGCCCCAGGCCCCCGAGAATCTAGAGAGAAGGCAGAGCTTTATTTTGGAAAAAGAAAACTTAGCCACCAAGTTTTCAAAAATATCTTTTTCAAAATATCTAAAGCTAGATATTTATAAGCTACGAAAATATCTTCTTTTTTTTAAAATTCGCACCGTAACACCCGCGGTCCTGAAAACCTATCTCGCATGCATATCTAAGTCCAATAATGCATTGAAAGTAATAAAAACATGCTCAAACGAAAACACATAACGCGCGTCCGAAAACGCCAAAAAAAATGGGTCAGAGTCTCACAACTCTCTTAAAGGAATTTCGCCATCGAAATTCAACTCAAGGTCAAAACAACAAACTATTGATCGCAATTGACACAAGCATATGAGATGGTCAGCCAGACCATTCCTAGGATATAGTCAAACAAGGTCAGGCATCCTAGACAATGGCCAACAATCTCAAGACACGGGATCTACAACACACCCCAACCTCGCATCATCACTAGTCATGGCCTCAACACAGCACATCATCCACAGAAAACCACAATTAACTCCCCAAACAGATGCAAAAAGAACCTGGCCCACAGCCTGTAAACTCAAAAAGTACCTCTGCTCCCTGAAGAACTAGCTGCATCATCAGGTACGATCGGCGCCCTCAAAGAGCTGGGACCGTCAAGGATGTACACTCCGTACTGTGTCAATCTGGGCTTCCCATCTGGGATCTGAACTGAAGCACCCCCACCAGTAATCTAGGACGGCTGCACTACAGAATGCTGCTGCTAATCCTGCACAAACGAACTCTCTGATGTGCCCGCCGCACTCGGTGCACTCTCTCTCTGTGGATAATACCTGCGAATGTGTCCCGGTTGGCAACACCCATAAGAAATCAGCAGCTCCCTCCCCTGTGAATGAACCCATGAACTCTTGGACTGTCTCGGTTCTGGGCACTCTAACACACGATGTCCAAGTTGCCTGCACCGAAAGCGTCTAATCTCCCCCTGCAGCTGAACTGGTACAGAACTCCAAAACTGCTTTCTCTGCGGGTACCCCAACACACGACGCCATGGTTGCTTGCACTGGTAGCAAAGCAACTCCCTCTGCTCTAGCCTCTCAGATGAAGCCACCACTGGCATTGATACAGGAAATTGCTGCTGATGTAATTCCCCGGAACATAAACTCGGACCAGACAACCTCTGGCGTTTGTCCCCATACCCCTGAAATTGAGCACCTCCACCATCCTATTGGGTCCTACTCTCTCCCCTAACAACCTCAACTAGTTGATCGATGGCACCCACCATCGCACGCAGCAACTCAACCATGGCCTCACACGGTCCGTGGAGAGCATTTGCAACCCCAACATCAAGAATAGGAATATTCCCTTGGCCAACAGCATGGCCACGGCCTCGCTCTCTCGTCGCAGACATCACGTCTATATGAAAGAAAACAACATATAAAACCCAGCCTACAGCGTGAACATAAACACTAAACACATAGCATGCTAACACATAGCCACATAAGTTCATGCTGAACACACTCCACAGACCGAAGAGAACCAACAAGAATGACACGTCAATCTGGATAACCTACTTAGATTCTCTGCTAGAAATCACGTCAGCTAAACGCGTTTCTAACTTGGCTCCCAAGTTTGTTAATCCAAACGCCTAAGGACAGGACTAATCAATCCCACAGTTTAGCCCCCATACTCACATACACACATCATCCACGTATGACCCGCATGCTAACATGTACATGTTATTAAAGCATCTAAACACATGCAATCAAGCACACGCAATCAACCTCACACGGAACACACCCTCTTTCCACGACTCATAGGTATTCGAACCCAGATCTCTAATACCAAGTTGTCACGCCCCAAACTCCAGGTCACGTGAAACACTCGCAAATAACCAAACATGATACCCAACCGAGAAAACACTCTCAAAGGAAAAAATACATGCATTGTACATTACACGGCTCCAACGTCGAAAAACATGTTACAACATACATGTAATAGAAAGAACAAAAAGGAAGACTATAGCTCTTCCACCTTTCCAGCAACTCCGAATCAGCGCGCGTGATCGGTACTTGAAAATATTTTATCCCACACCGTAAGCCAAGGCTCAGCAGAAACTAGACAAGCATGTAATATAAACAAAACATGCTAGGAAATCAAAGTGCAGTTTTTGACTCTCTTTCAAGCCTTGAAAGCAATTTTACATGCAAGGGAAAGCGAGGATACAAACAATGTTTTGACTCGCACACAGGAGTTTAGAAAATAGTTGAAAATGGACTTTTAGATCGTGATTCACACGACTCTTAAAACCATTTCAAAACTAGTCTATCCATCCCATAATGCAGTTCATGCAAGCCATGATCAATGCGCTTTCTCGGACATTCACCGACGGACTGCCGCCCAATTAATGCGTCTTCTCGGGCTTTCACTGACGGACCGCTACCCAATCAATACATCTTCTCGGACTTTCACCGACGGGTCGCTACCCAATCCAAGCGTCTTCTCGAACTTTCACCGATGGGTTGCTACCTAATAGACGTGCCTTCTCGGACTTCCACCGATGGGCCACCACCCCATTAATGCACCATACCGCTCATATCCATGCAAACCTAAATCAGGAATTAATGCATAACCACGTACTACCACTACGTATCACATACCACATCACATGCTTATAAAACTCTAGATTTTAAAGCATAACCACGCCATACACAACGATATCAAGTCCATGTAATCAACTTACATATTCCGTACATAAATAAAGCAGAATTATAAATGCACACAACCATGTATAAGAATACATCATGACACCACCCGCCATATAACCCGACATCCACTCAGGGATAACCAACAACCTACCAAAACCAAGCCTAACCCAAAGGTCTACATTAAACCCCTCAAACCACGAGGTTTCAGACACCTCCTTTTTCTCCCAAGGATTAAGGGCCCTAACATGCTCAGCATGCAACCACAACACACTCAACCGTGCCCCAACGACCCACATCTACCATGCACGTCACCCAAGGACGGCATCAAACAAACACCTGGGATCACGACCCGAACTCCGAAACCACCATACGACCAATCGAACCCCAAAAGGAATCCATATGTATTTGAATCAACTAATCCCATAATTAATCAATTAAATATCATAGGACACCAATTGGAAACCCCCACATGCCCAGCACGGCCAAAAGAAACCCCCTAGGCCCCAATACGACCAAGGGAAAAAGGGTCGATACAATCCGCAAAAGGGTCGACACAAACAGAAAAGGGTTGACACAAACAGCAAATGTGTCGACACAAAATAGAGGAGGTGTCGACACAAACAGCCTTGGTGTTGACACAAGCAACCACAAAATACTCAACTTCAGCAGAAGGAAGAAGGGTCGACACCAGCAGCGAAAGTGTCGACACAAAGGTGTCGACACAAATAGAAAATGTGTCGACACAAAACAACCGAGTCAAAGACAGCCCAAACAAAAGAAAATTGTGTCGACACAAGCAACAGAGGTGTCGACACAAACGCAACAGAAACAGATTTTTCAACCATGGAACTGAGCAACGACGAAAAGCAAACCCTAGCAACAGAATAAGCTTCTCAACCTCAAATTAAACCATCCAACCACCCCTTTAACAATCCATGGACATACCCAAGCCCAAGCCTAACATCAAATCCTCAAAAGGAACACCCAACACCCAATCACATCCATGAAATCAACCAAAAATAGGTTTTAAACCTAAAACCCAACCTTTTAAACAAAATTAGATCTACAGCATTCTACCTAGTAAAAAGACACCCGATTACACGTAGCACCCTTATAAAGCATACAGGTCTAGATCCTACCTCGATGAGTTCAAAACTCGACGTCTCGAATCACGTACAAATCAAACTTCGTCGGAATGGAATTCTATCCAGATGAACGTGTAGCCCTCCATGAGGAGACTAAGGATTTGCTATCTGATCGTCGAAAATCGAACCCCAGGCCCCCGAGAATCTAGAGAGTATGCAAAGCTTTGTTTTGGAAAAAGAAAACTTAGCCACCAAGTTTTCAAAAATATCTTTTCCAAAATATCTAAAGCTAGATATTTATAGGCCACGAAAATTATATATATATATGTATTTTCTTTAAAACTTGCACCGTAACACCCCGCGATCCCAAAAACCTACCCCGCATGCATATCTAAGTCCGATCATGCATCGAAAGTAATAAAAATATGCTCAAACGAAAACACGTAACGCGCGTCCGAAAATGCCGAAAAAGAAAACGGGTCAAGGTCTCACAGTTTGATCTAACACTTTGGGTTCCAAGGGCAGCGATTGCCTACATGCCAAAGATATGAAAGAATGGAATGATCTAGAATCAAGCAATACTCTCACTAAGGTATTGAATAGCACAGACATAACTTGTATGATTTGTGTACCCTCTATCTCATCCTCTTGCAAAGCAAAGATTTGTTCTTCCACTGGTCGATTTTCGTTGCCATTCTTGGCATTTCTCGGTCTTGCTCTGTTGCTAAAACTCTCTTGAGGCCTTTGGTTCCCATTGAGGGGTGGTCTTCCTCTCCCATTATGTTGATTAACAATAGGCATGGAGGCCTAGATAGGTTGTTTGTGCCCTTTCGGTTGAGATTACAGTTGTTTCCATTGCTCCTGTTGATTTCCCCAGTCATCTTATCCTAGCTATGGACATTGTGACTTTTTATTCCCAGGCAGACCGCATTCATAGCAGAGCCTTACCTTTGTAGGTTGACCCTTGCTTTCCTTGATCTGTTGGTAGGGTGGTATGGCTTTTTGTGAACAAATCTCCTATTGTTCCTCAGTGGTCCTCCTTGACTAGTACTCTCTTTTCTCTGACTCCAAATCTTTCTAGAGTTGGCTAAGTTTGTTTTCACCAATAGAGCTAATTGTACTACTTGAGTGTAAGTCGAAAGCTGTAAGCAGATGACTCTAGTTCGGATAGAGGGTTCTAGGCCCCACTCGATCTTTCAGGCCCTTGATTCTTCATTAAGTATGATAGTCGCGTCGAATTGGCTCAACGTTTCGAAGCGTTTAATATACTAGGTTACTGACATAGATTCTTATTTTAGCTATAGAAATTCTCTGACTTGTCCTTGTTGAAAGGGAGCTGGGAAGTACTTTTCCAAAAATAATTCTTCAAACTAATTCCAGGTCAGAGCTGTTACATCTTGGGTGTTGTCAATCATAGAGCACCAGTAGTCGGCCTCTCCTTCCAGTAGGTGTGCTGCTAGAGCTACTCGATCAGCATCAGTCTGTACTCCTATGGAGTTAAATAACTTCTTGATAGCTCTCAGTCATTCTTCTGGTACTCTCGGTTTAGCTCCTCCCTTGAACGTTGGGGCTCGTTGTTTTTTGAGTTCTGATAAGAACCATGCCCTATCTCGAATGTGAGGATAGTTAATGCTGGTGGCAAGCTCATGCAAGACTTGGGCTGACCCTAGCGCTTCTTCGTCTATGGGTCTATCTGTTGGTTGTTGATGGTTAGGTCGTCTACCTGCCATCTGAATAAATAGGGAAGGTGTTACGGCTTCTAAATCATCTTTTTGAAGTCTCAATTGTCTTTAGGTTTTGGGATCTTGTGGAGTTAATTTATGATTTATTTATTTATATTTTATAACATTCAAGTTCGAGTACATAACCAGTTGAGAATACAAGTTTTTCTTAGAACGATTACAAAGAGTGAGGTACATAACACATAGGGGTTTAACAAGAATAAGTGTGGATAAAATCATCGGACTTTGACCGCATAGTCCCACGTTGTGGCATTGGGATTTAAGAATTTTGAAAATGTTTCAAAAATATGGGAATTCAAAGAAGTTTAGAAACTATTTTAACACCTTGAAAATCAAATTTTGAAAATCTCTTTTTATTGAAAATAGAGTCGCCACTTAGTTTTTAAAAAAAATTAAGAAAAATAAAAATAACTACTGATCCTTAAAACGTTTAACCAGAGAAAGAGAGTTTGGGGGTGAAGGTACAAATCGAAAAAGGCACGTATTAGGCACCCTGTTCGCCCAACCATAAGGTTGGCCTCTACTAATCATCATTGGTTCTTTAATAAGATTTCTCAAATGCATGCAAATAAAGAAAATTGAGACAAAAAGAGAACATCCAAAATCAGATATGAAAAATACATAGCATATGTATATAGTACTCCAAATTAGGACAAATAAATGGGTGAATTTCTAATTCCTACGGCATGCAATTTCTAACTAAAGGATACTTGGAACATTCCCACATGTAATAATCACAAAAATAACCAAAACTATCATAGTATGCATAAAATAATAAAAATATGTTAGAAATTACCAAAAGTACCTAAACATGAATTACTACAAAGCAAGTTAAACTATTCTAAAGGAAAATAACTAAAATATGCATATTATTAAAATAAACTATGTTAACATTAACATGATAAATAAATAAAAGAAATAAAAAATCCGTAAAAGAGAAAATTCTATATTAAAAGAATGCTTATTTAACAAAAAAGTTTAAAGTAAGGGTTTTATAATAAAAGAGAATTTAAAAATTTAAAGGAAAAGAAAAAGTTCACAAAAGAAAATTTATGCTGAAAATAAAAAGGTTAGGAAATGTTATTAGACTATTAAAACAAAACTAACTATTCACACATTTTATACTTTAAGCAAAACAAAAAAAAAATAAAAGAAATAAATTAACAAATGAGTTTCAATTATTAAAAGACTCTTTTGTGATTTTTTTTTGGTTTAATAACATGAAAGAAAAATAAGTATTATGAAAAGAAAATAAAACTATAAAAAAAGAAGAAAATGGTACTTTATACTAAATACTATCATTAAGAGAAAAAAAAATACTAATTAAATTAATACTAATTAAATTAACACTAAAAGTAAAAAAAATAGAATATTATAAGGAAATTTAAAATTAGTGATAAAAGAGAAAAAAAAGAAAATAAAATGCTAGTAAAAGAAATTATATTAACATTAAAAGAAAAGAAAAAGATAGAAAATAAAAGCTAAAAATAGAATATTAAACTAAAAGAAAATAAAATGGAACATTAGTATTAAAGAAAAGAAAATGGGATTTAAAAAAAAGAAAAGAAATTAAAACTACATTGGAAGAAAAAAAAATGAAGCTATTATATGAGGAAAAGAATGGAAATATAAATGCTAAAAAAAGACATTAGATTAATGCTAAAAATAAAGGGACATTAAAGAAATAAAATAAGAAAAACTAATAAAGGAACTTTAAACTAATTATAAAATAAAGAAACAAAATGAAATAAACATAACTATTTAATTGGAAGGTATAAATGTAATATTGACAATTACATTCATATATTGTAAGTGTCTTAATTATAACAATAATAAGTTGTAATTACTAAAAGATTGTTGGCACTAATTAATGAATAAAAAAAATGAGGATGACAACGTACTTAGTGTGGAATGTGAAAAAATTAACAACTAAGAAAGTAAAGAGGGTAACCAAATTACGTGAAAAAAAACAAGGTTAACTAGATAAGTGAAAGGAATATGCAAATTAAGATTGAATTTAACCCGATTACTCCAAAAGAGAGAGAATGGAGTTAGAAGGATTGGGGATCCAAATGAGGTACCTAGATTGTCAGAGAATCCTCAAGTTGGGAATGCGCTTCAACGATCTAATTCTCGGGTGGTGATCTAAGCAAGGCTTCAATGTCGGAGGTTCAGGTCTCGATATTTCGGCAGAGCTTCGGCATCGGGACTCGGATTGCTCGATAACTCGATATAGCTTCTCTCTATTTTTTTGCCCTTAAAAATGTACTAGAGGTACGGTATTTATAGAGTTATTCAACCAATGAGATGCTACCACGTTCTAAGACATGTCAGGCCATTTGGAGTTGGCGATCACCATGTTTTTGAAAGGTTTCACAAGTTTCTATTGGCAGTCGCCACAATAAAAGTTGGCGATCGCTGGTTTGGAGGTGGCGGTCGCCACTTTTGACTAGGGTTTTCAAGAGGTTCTATTGGCGGTCGCCACAATGAACATGGCAGTCGCCTTACTTGGACAGCAAGTTTCGAAGGTTCAATAAAATTTCTTTGGTTTGAAGGTTCTGGGTTCAAATACTGAGCTTAGACCACTTCCCGAGAATCGAACTGAGACACCATTCTAACTGATTTCATCATCGGATTTACCTAAGATTAAGCGGGGTCAAATTGGGGTGTCTATAGTTGCCCCTTTTTGATATAACTTGCATAGCAATGCATGATGTAAGTTTAATCAAAGATCCAGACACAACAGCCATTTAACCGAGCCGTCAATCTTATGCTACAAGCACACAAGCATACATATGATGTTGGTCGTACTCAAATTTTTATCGAGCTTCCTACGTACCCCTTTGCTAGGGATCAGACCAAAACGTAGTTCCTGGGATAAAATACAAGAATGCAAGATAAGAAACATGATGCATGACAAGTATAGTGTAATGCAATGCGAATCAATTTAAGGTCATGGGGAGGATCGAGGAGTCAGTTTAGGGTCATGAGGAGGACCGAGGAGTCAGTTTAGGGTCATGAAGAGGACCGACGAGTCAGTTAAGGGTCATGAGGAGGACCGACTGTAGACACCCCAATTTGACCCCGCCTAATCTTAGGCGAATTTGATGATTAGAACAGATGGAATAGTGCCTCAGTACGATCCTTGGGAAGTGAACCATGCTCGGTATTTTAACCCAGAACCTTCAAACCAATAAAATTTTGATGAACCATCGAAACTTGCTACCCAAGTAAGGAGACCGCCAACTTGCATTGTGGCGACCGCCATAGAACTTTGAGGAAACCCTAGCCAAAAGTGGCGACCGCCACCTTTCATCATGGCGACCGCCAACTTCCGTTGTGGCGACCGCCATAGAACTTTGTGGAACCTTTCAAAAAGATGGCGATCGCCAACTTTCATCATGGTGACCACCAACTCCAAATGGCCTGACATGTCGCAAAACGTGGCAATATCTCATTGGTTGAAGATGTGAGACCAGGAACCTTGTTCTTTTATGTTATTTATATATTTGATGTGTTTGTTTCAGTATATGAATAGTATCGATGCATGGTTTATGCCTTAAAGTTGTAGAACAGCATGTGTAGAGGTGTTTTACGCTTTTCGAGGGTTCAATAGAGGCTCGTTTGGCTTGTTCTTGAACCAAAAACCTTGATTAGATGAGTTGGGATGGTTTTTGGCTTGAAAACCACGAAGCAAATTCCAGTACGCCTCTGTGGAGGAGTTTTGTCGACTGGGGGGTCCAGTTCGGTCGACCGAACTGGTTTTTTTGGGTTCGATCGACTGAATCCTATGGTTCGATTGACTGAACTGTGTAATTTTCCGTTTTCTATAAAAGCGGCAGTGGCGGAGTTTTTGAGACAAAAACGTTTCTTCAGCCCTAAGAAATCCTTTTCTCGTCCTTCTCTCTAGATTTGAGGGCCCGGGGCTTGCATTTTTGTTGATTTCTTTGTAGATCCTTGCAATTGGGGTCGAGGGATTCGTATATATCTGGTCGGATTCTCGTTCTGACACCGTTCAATTTTGAGACGTCGAGTTCTTGACTCTCTAAGGTAGGACTCTAGACCCTACTGCTGTATTAGGGTGATATATGTAATTGTGTATGTTTTCACCGGGTAGAAATGCTTAAAATGTGATTTTCATGTGTAAACCTTGATTTTTGGGTAAAAGTGGGGTTTTAGACCTTTTTCTCGGTTGTATACGTGATCCGGGTGTGTTGACATCCGTGGTTTTTAAAAGTGGTTTGAAAACGTGGTATTTGTGAAAATGGTAAAAAACGTGATTTTGGAGGTTTAGAGCTAACCCGCGGGGTTGAATCTCATTCTTTTCAAATGTTTAGTGGGAAATGGTGTTAGATCTCCATGTTGATGGATGGGATCTCTTATACATGCATGTATAAGCTATTTTACTGGTTTTCGTAGTGGAACTACGGTGGATTTTTAAATGTTATCCCTAGATGTACGGTGATAGTGGGTATGGTTGAGTTGGGCTTCCATTACTCCTCAGTGTAAGTCTGAAAATATGCGCAGCATAGGTGCTCTGTACCTTCGGGTTAGTCCCCGTAAATTGAGTGTATTGGGTGCTTTGTACCCTCGGGCACAGGTCCCGTAAATTAAGTAGTAGATGCTATGTACCTTCGGTCGTGGAAATCCGTAAATTGAGTGGTTGGTGGGTCCTCTGGACCCTCGGGCTCGACCCGTAAATTGAGTACGTTGTTGTGACTTCGTATAAAGCTTATCATTACCAAGCCTGTGGGTTTAGGGTAATGGATGAGAGTCTATAGTTGTTACCTTTGTTTATAGCGCAGAGTCGGTACATAGGATCTCATTTACATTTTGTCTCCTTGGCAGTGTGACCCGAGTGGAGAATACTGTGTTTTACTGCTTTCCCTTAATTGTGACAAGATATCTGTTAGGATGATATGCATAGTTTGAAGGATGAAAAACGTGGATTTTATGAGATAAAACTGTTTTGAGGCCCGTGGAGGCTTGATGGAAAACTGTTGGTTTTTTATGGAAAAACCTTTTAGGTTCCCGTGGTTGAGCCCAGGTGTGTGAGATTACATCGCCTGCTTTACAGTGTTTACTGTC
>JAULJZ010099441.1:0-11956 GCA_032270985.1 Heliamphora pulchella | reverse complement strand
TTTTAAAACCTACTCCTTGTAAATTATAAAATTAAATTAAATTAAATATAAAAAATAAAAAAAGCAAAAATATTGAGGAAATTGGGATTCTTGTTAATTTAATAAAAAATATATTTATACCGAACCAGGTTTTCAATTTATATAATAGAGTTAATTACATGAGGATTCTGTTTTTTGAATTTGTTTTGGAATAACTTTTATTTATTTTTAAACTATTTTAAAAAATCTATTTCTAAAAGTTATAAACGGAATAGACAATTTTACTTCTGTCACATAAAAAAATTTAAAAAAAATGATAAATAAATTCTTGGTGACATAGCATCGATGTTTAGTTTTATGTGTTAAATTTTAAAATTTTATAATTTTTACTATGTGTATATCCGTTTTATATATATATATATATATATATTAAAACCTACTCCTTGTAAATTATAAAATAAAATTATATTAAATATAAAAAATAAAAAAATAAAAAAAAAGCAATTTCTCATTTATCAGTTAAATGGACTGATCAGTTACAATAATACTGTAATTAATATTTAAGAACTTTAATGAGAAATTTCCACGGACAAACCAAATAATACTACGGGAGTATTTGGTCAAACTTTTTGGCACAATTTTTAGTTTTTTGCTACTAATTTTATCGATAAATTATAATTTTTTTAAAACACTTACAACTTTGCTATAAGTTATAGTTATTTTTTATTTTATTTCAACTACAATCTAACATATTTACCAAACACTCACAACTTCTATTATAAGTTATAATATATAAATTATTAATTTCAATAATATCAGACACCCAATATTTGTTTGGAATCGAAATCATCGTCTTTTCGGAACCTTTTACACAATATGATTTCTGTATATAACTTGTGAATTATTAAATTATAGTTTTTAACTTTTAATTCAATAAAAAAATTAAAAATTTAAATTAGTGTATTTATGATATTTTGCTTATAATTTATAATTTTAAATTAATAAACATAAATTATAGTATTTTAAGCTATAAATTTATAATTTTAACAAATATTTATAATTTTTGCTTAAAGTTATAATCACAAATATTCAGCTATAATTTATAAATTCATAATTTCAGTTACAACAAACACTCTTCTTAATCTTTTATAAGAGAAATTAATTAACGGGTTAACATATTGAGTTGGTATGTCTAATCAATATATTCGCATCAAGTGTTTTTTTAATTTAAGATATTGTGAGGTGCAATAATTGTTATCCATTGATATAGGGTCATACTCTAATATTATAAATGTATGTTGTTCATGTATTGATTAGACACCTCACATTATTATGTTTATGTGTCCTCTAATATAGGGCCATTCTCTAACATCATAAATGCATGACGTTCATGTATTGATTGGGTACCCCACATCAATGTACTTACGTGTCCCCAATATTAACATTATATATAAATACATGGAGTTCGTGTATTGTTTGGGCATCCCACATCAATGTGCTTATGTGTACCCTATATTAACATTATATATAAATGCATGACGTTCGTGTATTATTGGGCACTCCATATTAACATGCTTACGTGTCCCCTAATATAGAGTCATTATTTAGCATTATAAATCCATGACGTTCATGTATTGGTTAGACACTCCATGTAGGGACTCAGTCCCTTTTTATTTGTAACAATTAATAAACCCATGTTATGATATTTTTAGTAAAAAATAATTAAATGTTTAATTTTGTAAAAGAATTAAAAACTTGAGTATGATAACGCTTGCTAACAATAATTGTATACTTGGTGGTGCATGAGAACAATTGTTGTGGATTGTTTGGATGAGTTTTGAGGTATTTGACTTATGAGTGGCAGAGAGTTTTTAAAAATCGAGATAGAGGGGACCGCTCGAGCGGCCCCAAGCCCGCTTGAGCGAAGTGTCGGCGATCTGACTTTAAGTTGTAGGGTAAACATTTGTTTTTCATTTTCTCCCATTCTCTCTCTCTCTAAGCTGAGGTTCTAAACCTTAGAGGCCACGTTGGGGTGCCTTTTTGAGCTTCTCTTGCTTTTCTTGAGGTGATTCCTTGCTTATCTTGGTTGAACACCCATTGGAAGTTTGAGCTTGGCGTTGGAAGCTTCCTCTTCGCCTTTTGATTGGAGATCTTTGCGATTGGAGCTTGCTAGGAGTCTACTCTTGTGTTTTGTGCATCTAAAAGGTAGGCTCTATGACAATTCTTGAACTTTTGTTAGATATGAATTGTATATTTTGTGTATGTACATAAAAGTATGAAAAATATATATTTTCGGAACCCTAGGTTGTGATTTGAGGGTGAGCATGTTAAATCTTGTGTTGATGGATGGTTTATGTCAAATCTATTATGTTATTGTTGTTGGAGAGCTTCCATCTTGTGATTGGCAAGTTAAGGTTTGATTTGGGTGAAACTTGAAAATTGGGGCTTTGGGGTTGGTGAACTCAAATGACGAAATTGATATGATTTTTGGTTAATTGAAAGTAATATCAATCCATTCGTATGTGAATTCCGTGAGAGTCGTTGAAATGTAATGTTAGTGTGGGTTTCAAGCTCTTTTGACCCAAATACGTGACTTGGGAGAACTCGAGAGGTAGTGTGTGACGAGTGCCCGTTTTATTATTGTACCGTACCAAAATAAATATTTAAAATTCTAAAATTAAGTATTATTTGATAAAATAGTGGTTAAGTCCAGGTATTGTTTCTTAGGGACTATGAACGGAATTATAATTTCGCAACATAAAATATTATTTGATTCTCTTTTATAAAAAGATTTGTTTGTTTTAATATAAAAATCTAAAATTAAATTAAACAAAAAATAAAAGATTTGATTTAGATGAGAAAAGATTTCCTAAGGATTTGAATCCACCCTAGTTAGTATTTTAGTTTCATTCAGATTATATTTTATTCATTCGATTTAATTCAATCCGCTCACAACTACAAAACTGACATGGATTAACCATAGGATTAGGTCGAATCGAAACCTAGTATATTCTATCTTAGACATGGCACGCATCGTCCGAGCGATCCCGACACGACCCGTCCTATCCGAGCATAAAATATCTCACGTTTGGATAAGAATAAGAACATATAATAGTTGCATGATTTCGTTATTACAATCACAGAAAGTAAAAATAAAAATTAGATAACTAAATTAAAAGCTCGTTGTTCAAATGTCAACATCTTTAAATCATACAATGAATTGAATCCGAATAGAAAGAAATAAAAATATAAACTACACTAAGATACCGACTAAGGGTTAATCATCCCATAGAAAAAAAGAAGATCAGCCGATCATATTTCGACTCGAATCCATGAAGAGTTGAAGAAGAACTGGTTCTTAAGCCTCCGTCTTCGTCTTCCCGTTACTTTTCAAGCCTCCACACTTGCCTCTTGATATGTCTTCAATATGATTTTTGAAGATTTAGAAGTGTTTGAATGATTCCTCCAAGCCTTGTATATATAGTAGTGATCCACCCTGGTTGTAGAGTTATATTCAACTTCTGACCGTCATGTTTCGTCCGAACGCTTTTTCAACAGCAATTTTTCTGTCTGGACGCCCATATTTTCGTCCAAATGCAAATCAATCTATTCAATTTTCCTCCGAACGCCCATATTTCCATTCGGACGAAATTTTGCAAAAATGTGACTACGCTGTTATCCCGACTTCAAACGAGTATAACTCTTTCATCCGAACTCCGAATAGAGTTATTCTTCTGTCTGAATTGAAGCCCCGAAAGTTTACTTTACAATGGTTCTGGCCTAATATCAAAATTCATTTTATACAAATAGTTATGACCAAAATAGTGATGAAATGTCAATTTTCTTCATACATTTTTTGCATATTTTTTGCCGAACTTCTTTTGAAATTTTATTTTCTCCACTGTTGAACCTTTTTACCAAATTTTTTGAACTTTGAGGTATTATCACTCATGGTGCTGGGTCTTTGGGTCCCAAGATCTAATCAGAACATTACTGTTTTGATCATTTGGCTTCCACGTTTGAATTGTTGACTTTTGACAGTTTTTAATCAGTTTTAGACCCTTTTTACATCATCTTGCTTCTTTATATAATAACACTGAAACACTATTAAAATATACAAATAAACACATAATTGAGGTTTAGCGAAGCATACTTTGCAGGATTTAATCGGCACTTTCACGTACCGATCACACCCCCTAACTTACTCATTACTAGTCCTCAAACAAATCAGAAATAAAAGACAAATAAACTAATCTAACTAAAGTCCACTTTCGTAGGATACCTGATTGCACTTAGCATGTGCAGCAAGCCTTTAAACCCCTAGGTTATCCCTAGTGGACGAGTTATAGTCTCGTGAGGGTTTCCAAAGATGATAACCACAAACATCAGCCACATGCAATTTGAAAAATTTAAGTTAAAATAGTGAATTTCATACACCCGACTATCAATTTGCATAATGTTTTTAGTTACTGCCATCTTTACAATCAACTTTCCACAAACCTAGACTCAGTGTGTGTGAAGACTCAGCTACGTGCCTCGATATCATGCTTCTAAACATTTAAAGTTTGAACTTCTGTCAAAATTATGTCTCGATTTTAATTCTCACTTGATATCACTAACAATTAAATACTCAGAAATAAGTTTATAAATATGTGCACTTGTGGTATGCAACATAGGTTATGTTAAACAAATTAAATATATTCCACATACATTTGACTCAAAAAAACACTAAATTCAAAGAATGACTCTTAATCTCGTGATTAGAATGCCAATTATTGAGAATATATAGAGTGCTTCATTCGTCATTTTCAATCAATTATTTCCACACATGAAACCATGTCATTCTTAGGATCAAATAGGTCTTTATTTTTTGTTGTAACGTTAGGTAGGAAAAATGTGTATTATGGATAGGATTGAGTGTATATAATGTCTTGAAACAGGTTAATTGTTAAACACCACTCAATTCTTCATTTTCTACAATTATTTCTCACATTCACCATTCCCAAAGCTAACTTTTGATTTTATATTCCACAGAATTTCATATTTTGTCATTTACTCAATCATCTCTTTTTTTACCACTCAATTGTCCATTTTCTTTGCTTTTTTTTCATTCAATTTTTTTTCATATTTTTCTCCATTTTTTCATATTTTTTCTCATATTTCTTTTTTTTCCCTAACTCTTACACCCTTTTTATTGTAAATTTTATTTTACCCATGTAGCCGCTAATATGTTCACATAACATTTTTAGATATAATAGGGGAACAAGGCACGACTTACATGTAAAAGGCTCAAAAGAGAGACTAGGGTCAATTGAACAACAAAAATACGAATAGGCTCAAATATAAAAATATGACCTAAAATCTTTTCTCAAGTTTGACGTAGTTCTTTGCATAGTCTTTATTTTAAAAAATTCCAAATGAAATTTATAATAATGTTCTCAATTTTTAGCCAAAATTAATAAATTGTGAGATTAATCAACGACTAATGCAAGCAAAAAATAAAAATGTCATGTGAGTAAATGTAAAAAACTCTTCAGAAAAAAAAATAATAGTCTTAAAAGCTCACTAAGGGTTAAGCATACACCTTTTTATTTTTCAAGTTGTTTTCACTATCAACATTCATTAGTATGAAAACCAAATAAGTAGCTGAGTGTGCAATGTATCAAAGCTGAGTGTATAAGTTCATAGTTCATTTTTCATAAAAAATTTAGTAACACAAAAATTACACGCCTTAATTTATCCGGGGTACAAGATTCACACTTTCAAATTAAATTTATCAAAAACACATTTAAAACAAAAACAAAAACAAAACTGGTAAAATGAAACGCCTACCCCCAACTTGGACTATCTAATGTTCTCATTGGATGAGAACAGACATAGAATGCAAAAATAAAATAGTATAAGATTTCATCTGACCTGAAAAGTTTGAGAAAAATTCTTATCTTGAAAAATGTTAGTGGCAAGCATCAAAATAGAAAGATATCAAAACATTTAAGTACAGAAGGACTAACACATAGAGAAAAATGAAAAGAAACAACTTTTGAAATTTTGTATTTGTTTTTTTAACACTTAAAGAAAGCTATAAAAACCCGGGTTCCCTTCCAGAAGGGTTAAGTTTAACGTCTTCAATCAGATGTGGTGACAGGTTAGAAGTTTAACCTTTTTCTATAACTGAAAGGGTAGCAGCTGGTCCTAAAAGTGTGGACTGAAGAGTAGCCGATGGTGGCTGCCATGTAGTGCTCAATGGTGGACCGCAAGTAAAAAGAGGTGATGTACAATAAAAAATGCGTGGTGGATCAAATTTAGCATTCAAAGGAGGAACGTCTTTGTGAGGCGTTAGCTTACACAACTCAATAACTCCTATAAGTTCTCAAGGTGGGTTATGGAGAGGTGTCTCAATAGTCAAAGTCGCAATCATGTCTACTTGTTAGTCTAGGTAACCCAAGAGGAAGGTGAATTGGGTCTAAAAAAAATAATTATTATTTTAATTTTTTTTTTGAAAACCATTTAATATCTCAAACAAATATAGCAAATATAACAAGAAATATAAAATAATGAGACTATTAAAGAGGTAAGGGAGAGAGAAATAGAATCCGACACTAAGATTTATAGTGGTTCGGCTTCTTCTAAGCATACGTCCACTCCTCAAGATTCCCCTAGAAAATATCCACTATAATATAAATATTTACAGGCACATTCAAAAGCCTTACAACAACCTCGAGATGATCAAACGAAAACAATCCATGTTTTTCATTAATCACTCTTGAGCTCTTCTTTGAAGAGTATCACTCACTCATTTACTTAAAAGATCAAGGGTGACTCACCCTTAAATACAATAGATGAAGTATTCAATGAGATTCTCGCTCACTCTCTTTACAAATAATTAACAAAAATTTTTAAAATTTTTTTTTCGAGGTAAAATTATTTAAAAAGGTACTTTTGACATCCATTTGATAGAGTTAAAAATTTTTAAAGCATGCAAAAGTAAGTAACATCCTAATGACTTCAAGCCTAACCACAAGAGTAAAAGTCTCATCAAAATCGATGCCTTCTTCTTGATTGTAATCTTGGGCTACCAATCGAGTTTTGTTCCTAAAAACTACTCCATTCTCATCCATTTTATTTCTAAAAATCTATTTTGTACCAATGATGGAGTGTTCCTTAGGTTTTGGAACTAAAGACCAAACTCTGTTTCTTTCGAATTAGTTTAGCTCTTCTTGCATAGCCAAGATCCAAAACTCATCATTTCTTGCTTCCACAAAATATTTTGGTTCAGTCTGGAAAAGGGAATGCTAAGTTACTACAAACATTATGTAGAGAGGATCAAGTTTTGATTTTGCTGCACATTTGTAGCTTTCTTAAGATTTGGTTCTTCTTGATTCTTGATAAAGATGTCATCAACACATTTTTCTATGTCAATCAAGTTATCATCACAAAATTCCTTGTTAGAACCGAGGTTAGCTTCATCAAAAACAACATGTATAGACTCTTCAACAACTAGAGTCCTTTTGTTGAAAACTTCATAGGCTTTACTCGATAAAGAATATCCTAAGAAAATACCTTAATCAGATTTTTTCAAAAGTTCTTTGTTGTTATGTAAAACAAAACACTTGCACCCAAAGGCACGAAAATAACTGATGTTAGATTTTTTTACATTCCATAGCTCATATAGGGTTTTCTTGAGAGAAGCTTGAATCATGGCTCTGTTCAAGATAAAACAAGCTGTGTTTATAGCCTTGGCCCAAAAGTCTCTTGGTAGATTATTTTTACAGAGCATGGTTCTAGCGATTTCTTCCAAAGTTCTATTCTTCGTCTCTACAACACCATTTTGTTGAGGGGTTCTAAGAGTAGAGAAGTTATGATTAATACCATTTTCATCACAAAATTTTTTAAAATCTTTGTTTTCATATTCTCTACCATGATCATTTTGGAAACTCGTGATTTGAAAATCTTTTTCGTTTTAAATTCTCCAAGATAGTTTTGCAAAAGAGGCAAAAGCATTATTCTTATGAGCTAAGAATAACACTCAAGTATATCTAGAGAAATCATTAACAATAATAAAGGTATATTTCTTACCTCCAAGGCTAAGAGTACTTGTTGGACCAAACTAAGTCCATGTGCAATGGTTGTAAGGGTCTAGAAGTTGAAATCTCACTTTTGGATTGAAAAAAACTTCTATCATGTTTGCCTTGTTGACATGCACTATAAATTTTTTCTTTTTTAAATTTGATTTGGGGTAAATCAATCACCATTTTTTTTCAAAAGTTTAAAAATCAAGTTCATCTGTGTATGTCTAAGTTTTCTGTGCCACAACCAACTATTATCACTCAAGTCGGCTAAGCACTTGATGTCATATTTGGAAAGGTCATTTAGATTGAAAGTATATACATTTTTATACATATGACTTTCAAAAATAACTTTGTTGTCAATTGAGTCTTCAATAACACAATTAACATGATCAAAAATAACCTTGTAGCCTTTGTCACAAAGTTGGCTTATGCTAAGTAGGTTATGTTTCAAACTATCAACAAGCAAAATATTTTCAATAGAAGTGGAAAGAATTTTACCGATACAACCGATTCTTACGATTTTTCCTTTGCTATTATCTCCGAATATTACAAATCCACCATCTTCAGGTTAGAGGTATGCAAACATTGACTTGTCGCCTGTCATATGTCTTGAGCAAACACTATCAAGATACCACATTTCCTCCTTGAATGAGGACTTGAGGCATACCTACAGAGAGAATCAAGGTTTGAGTTTTGGTACCCAAACTTTTTTAGGTTCTTTGGTGTTAGTTCCATGTGCGTGTATTCCTTTTGGAACCCAAACCCTCTTAATAGATAAATCAAAAGATTTTTTATGTGGACAATGTGTGACAATGTGTCCATACTCATAGTAATAAAAGTAAGTAGTATTGGAGTGATTAGAGGACGCTTTGACAAAAACGTTACTTAAGAACTTTTGCTTCTTCTTTGGTTGATATCCAATCCCGATTTTATCAAAAACATATTTTTGCATACCAAAAAGTTTATCTAAGTTACTCTTTCCAAGAGTAAACTTATAAATAATTTTTGTAAGATTTTCAATCTTTTCATTTAAAACCTTATTTTTATCTTTCAAAGTAGAAATCTGTTTTGATAACACAAGTTCTTCTTTTTTTAAGGTTTCAATTTCACATGAAAAGAAAAGGATCAACTTTTTAAGAATAGAGTTCTTTGCACCCATTTTTCTCAATTCATCATGCAAATCTTCAAATGGACTTTGTAATTCTTTTAAAGAGAAAGGGCCATTAGTTACCTCATCATCTTCCTTGGCCATGAGGCAAATATTTGCAACTTCAACTTCTTCTGTGAGACACGGACCCGTTTCTTTTTGAGACTTATGTATATATGATGTGTTTTGCATATATATTTCTAAGATGTGTGATTTACTCGTTTTGATGCATGTTTAAGTTCATCTGAGCATGTGGGGTTGGTTCCCGGGGTTGTACGGAGTTTCCGTGCGTATTTTAAAATTTCAATCAAAAAGATATTTTGGAGACCTATAAATATCGGGACTTAGATATTTTCTAAAAGATATTTTTGAAAACTTAACTTCTAAGTTTCCTCCAATTTTCTATCCGCCTTCTCTCTAACTTCTCGGGGACCCAGTGCATGATTTTTGATAAACCAACTGCTGATCCTTAATATCGGAATCGTGATCTGCGCATCCATCCAGTTAGAATTCTATTTTGGCAAAGCTCAATTTTACACGTAGATCGAGATGTCAAGTTTTGAACTCACTGATGTAGGATCCTAGACTGTATAACTGTTAGAGGGTACTACATGTAATCCTACGTGTTTCTACAGTTGTAAAATGCATGAAAAGGTGATTTATGTTTCAAATCCGATTTTAGGTTAAAATCATTTTTCGGCGTTCGATTGGATGTAATCGAAAAAGGGATGTTCCTTTCGAGGTTTCATGATGGCCTTGAGCTCGGGTGTGCTCCTAGGTATCAAAACGAGTGTTTTTGATGCTTGATATGAGATTTAAAAACCAAAATCGTAACTCAAAAACATGATCTAGGCTGGTTCAGTTGACCGAACGCATGAGTTCAGTCGACTGGATCATCATGTTGGAGGTTCATTCAACTAGACCTGGGAGGTCAGTCGACTGAAATGGCTTATGTTTTGGGTTCTCTTTTCCAGTGTGTTTTTCAGTCGACTGGAGGGTGAGTCCAATCGACTGAATCTGGCTATTTTGGAAAATGATGTGTTTTGGTTCAAGCTTTCCTCGTGCGATGTCTATCCGAGGTTTTTATGAGAATCTATGGTTTCAAAAAGGGGTTATTAGAGGTTTTCAAAAAGGATGTTTGAAAACGAGTTTTGGGGAAAACGTGTTTGTGGAAGGTTTGGAGCTAGCCTTGGAGGTTGAGGCTCGACTTCTAAAACGTTTTGACGAAAATCATGTTTTGACATGTCTTGTTTGATCTCCATGGTTCATGGATTGGATCCCTTTTGTATATATGTGTTGTGTATCTGTTTTGCGGGTTGGTTTTGAAATGTTCTCCTTAGATGTACCGTGACAGTGAGTATCGTTGAGTTGGGCTTCCATTGCTCCTCGATTTAAGTCCGAAAACGTGCACAAAGTAGGTCCCTACGTGCCTTTGGGTTAATTCCCATAAACGAGGTTGGTGGGTGCTTAGTACCCTCGGGTTGTGGTCCCGTAAACTAAGTGGTTGTGTGGGTGCTTAGTGACCTCGGGTGTGATCCCGTAAACTAAGTCAGTTACCCCCGTTAATGGCGTGATTGTTGTAACTTCGTATAGAACTTATCATTACTAAACCTACGGGTCGAGGGTAATGGACGAGAGTCTATAGTTGTTACCTTTGTCAATGTGGCAGAGTCGGAACATAGGACTACATTTACGTCTTTCTCCTCGGCTGAGTGGCCTGAGTGGTGCTTACTGTTTTATTTACAGCTTTCTCTTAACTGTGGCATGATATCTGTCAGGTTATATGCATAGTTTTAGAGATGAAAAACTGATGGTTTTTTAGAGGAAAACCTATTTGAGCTTTTGTGGTCGAGTTCACTCCCACCATATGATTGCATGACCTGTATTACTGTATATAGTCTATTTTCTATTGGGCTTCGGCTCACGGTGTGGGATTTTTGCCGTAAAATCTTTTCAGGTGAGCATAAGGAATTGACCCTTTTGTAGAGGTGATGGAAGACTTGCTATAGTTTTTTCTTTTTGAGACATGTACTTGCACATGTGACGCCTGTTGAAGCTGATTTTGTACGCCTTTAGGCGATATGTTTATTCATGTATCAGATGCATGTTTTTAGTTTATGAGAGTTGAACTGTGGAGACTTTTATCCAAATGTTGCATATTTTTACTATCAACTGTGAAACCTATTTCTTAAATGGGTGTTTTGGTGGACTTTCGCATGACTCGAATGTTTAGGGCGTGACTACTTGGTATCGGAGCTCTGGGTTCGAATACCTATGAGCCATGGAAAAGAGGGCGCATCCCCTTGTGAGGACGTATGTGTGCTTGATTGCATGTGTTACAGCTTTTTTCTATCATCGCATAATAGCTTGTGATGTATAATTGGGTGTGGAGGTTGGACCTTAGGATTGATTAGTCTTACCTCTGGGCGTTTGCATTAACATACTTGGGAGCCATGTTAGAGACGTGTTTTGCGGACGTGATTTCTAGCAATGAATCTGAGTAGGTTACCCAGATGGACGAGGTTTTCTTGTCGGTTCTCCTCGGTTTGTGAGATGTGATGACATGATTTACGTGGCAATGTGTTAGTATGTTTATCTGTCTTTTACGTTAGCAATAACATGCTGTATGGATTCTTATCCAGTTATGTTGCTTTCGTATAGAGTTATGTCCACGCGGGGAGGACGAGGCCGAGGCTGAGGTCGAGGCCGTGGCCGTGGTTCTGGCCGAAGGGACGTTCCAGTCCCAGATATTAGGGATGCT
>JAULJZ010099430.1:0-11957 GCA_032270985.1 Heliamphora pulchella | reverse complement strand
ATGCCGCTAAGAAGTCTGTGAATTCGGTTAGGAAGTACTCACCACCCAAATCAGAACAAAGTGTCTTTATAGTGGTAAAAAACTGAGTATGAACCATAGAATGAAATGTGCGGTAACTACGAAAAAAATCGAATTTGTGAGACATGAGAAACACTTAACAAAAACGACTATAATCATCAATAAAAGAAACATAGCACATTGATCTTTTTTTAGTTGCAATAGGGGAAGGACCCCACACATCTGTATGAACAAGAGAGAAAAGAGATGTAGAAAGGAAAGTGTTTTTACTAAAAGGTAAAGTTGGAATTTTTGCAAGTTTATAACCATTACACTCAGAGATATCACTAACAGACACGTTACCCAAATGACCAGACTGAACCAACTGTTTTAAGTGGTCACTAGACAAATGACTTAACCTAGAATGCCAAAAATAAAAAGGGGAAGAATGCTAATCTAAACAAAAAAAAGATAAGGCTGTGGAGGAAGAGTCCCGAGGAATGTGCAAATTTTCCAACACATATAAATCACCAGTCCAACGCCCAATCCCAACCTGCATCTTAGACATCCGATCTTGAACAACACAATCAAAGAAAAAAAAACTAAACATCAAAACCAGAATCAGAAAGCTGACTAATGGCGAGTAAACTGATAGACAATTGTGGCACATAAAAGACATTAGGAATAGATAAGGAAGAAGATGAGGAAGGAGCAACCGAGCCCATAGAAACAACTTGCATGGAAGCACTATTAGTAGTCGAAATAGTGTTGGGAGAAGAGGGAAGAACACAATGACTAAGACTCAATAAATCAGATGTCATATGATGAGAGGAGCCAGAATCAAATATCTAGGTAGTGGCTGAAATACCTATGAAATAAGAACGATGCAAACCTGAAGGAATAGTGGTCATAACAGACGCATGAGATAGGGCCCTAAAGGAGTTCTGTATATTCTGAAACTACTCAAGAGGAAAGAGCACTTAGGAAATCTTGCAGGTCTGAATCAAAACCTCGTGGGTCAAATAAACATACCCCAAAACAAAATCAATACTTGTTCAAGATCTCATGATAAAATCTCGTACCAAAATCTTGTCAAGGCAATCGGACAGTTACTAACAACAAAACTAACAAATAGTGACCAAACAATATCTGAAGTGCTGACCGAAGTGCTGATTGAAGTCCATAGTAAGAAACCGAAGCACGAATCAACAGAAATAAAAGGCCTGAAGCACAAAACTGATAGAAAGCTAAAGAATCAAAGGAAATAAAGCTCCGTCAAGGGCCTGATGAGGTCTTTAGAGTCAGGCGAAGGCCTAAAGAAGTGGGGTGAGGTCAATGTAGCAAAACGGGCCAGGTTGGTGCTAAAAAACAAGCGGATCAGTCACGAATACCAAGAGTGCAAACCATATCAGAGAAATAGAGTTCGCCGGAGATTAGATTTGGCCACCATTGATGTCGTCTGAGGTGGTCGAATGGTCGCCGGAGGTCAGACCAAGTAGAGAAACCCAGAATGAGCTCGAAATCCACAAGTCGGGTCTTGGATCTACAGCAAGAGAGAAGAACTTTGTGTAGAAGAGGCCGATGATGATTGGTGTCAAAAAATAGGTCGACGAGTCGTCAATGTTCGTCGGTGTTGATCGCAGGGGTCGGAGAAGGAACCATGTTCATCAGTGTTGCGCGATGGAGAAGAGGACTGCGATGGTTTTGGAGAAGGGGTCTTGATAATGATCGATGATGCCTAAGAGGAGGTCTAGAGTGGTCGGCGGCATCAAAAGAAGGGTCAGCGTCAAAAGAAGGGTTGCCGACGGTCAACAGTATTGATCGGAGATGTTGAGGAAGAAGACAGTGTTGATTGCAATGGTATTGCAATGATTGATGGTTAGGGTTTCTAAACACGTTCTGATACCATGATAGAAAAGAGAACCAAGAAACTAATATATTATTCCATTAATCAAAAAAGAAGTATTAACATAAAGGTAAGTTACAAAGTATAAATAGGACATAAGCTAAAACCCTAATTAGCCTTAATGACTCAACTACCATCTAACTAACAAATAAATATCAAAATAACAAAAAAAAAAAAATACACTTTCGCAGAAATCACATCATGCAACTCATAAAGAACAAACCAAAGTCGAGCTCCAAATCTTCAAGATTGAAGTCTTCGCTGCCAAATTAAACCCAAGTCTAAGCCCTCCTGGTCAAAACAGATCACAATCGAAGCCTTGTTGACAAAACCAACCTCCATCAAATTGTATTTACAACAGTGCCTTTCATACCAAAATCCAACATCAATCTTGAAGATTCAAGATGTAGAGTCGTATATTAAGCTCTTTGTACAAGTGGAGAGAGAAACAGAACCACGAAACACAAGCAAGGGTAGAACTTGAACAGTGGCGAGTTTATCAAGTAACAAAAGAGGGAAAAAGATGGCTGACGGTAGGAACCTGGCTTACAGGCGTGTGAAATGGATCTATAGACTGATACGATAGCAATACACAAATGTGCAAGCCATATCGATCCCTATTCCTGTGAACTTTTATAAGGCCGATATATTGTAATCGTAGCAGTAAGCTAAAAACCTGTTACATATCGTTGGCGTTTTTCGCTTATCTTATAACAAGCTCTAAGCAGCTTATATCTCATTAAGTGATGGAAGGCACCAAAGGCTTCAAAAAGCACGAAGGGCGATTTGTCCAACGGCTAGAAACTATACACGGGCACATGTACCAAAACAAAACTAACTTAAGACACCAGTGCTTATGATAATACCTTTCCTAAGTCGAAAGACTCTTTTGTTATGCATCCTACATGCTGAAACGGCCACTGAACTCATTATGTCCCAGTTCAGCTTCTATCTATGGAAACATGAAAACACACATACTCTATATACCAAGGTCACGTATTCTTGCATACATAAACATAGGATGTATTTATTGAAGATTATGAATGCAGACAATAAATCGTCTTATTCAAACAATTATGTTATCACATGCATTATATAACACCAATTTTTTATACGCAAATGCTAATGATTTTAAAATGAATGCTAAAATGCAAACCTTGGCAACAGATTTGTTATATCTTTCCATGTAGCCAGGGAAGAGGTTAAGCCTTCCTCTTCTTGCAGCTTCAGAATCAATATCTATATACTTTCCAGTCAGAGATCCACCCCCCAGTGGGGAATAAGCAAGCAAGCCAATATTGCAATTGTTGGGGTGGCAAACTTCAACAAGATCGACTGCGAAGAATCACAATATCAGAAACTTTTGAATATAATAAACTTAACTTGTCCATACTACGGAAACAGTGCCCTTCTGTCAACAAGATCGACTACGAAGAATCAAATGCATAAACTTCTGAATATAATAATAAACTGAACTTGTCCATACTACCGAAGCAATGGCCTTCAGCTCTTTATCTCCAATGTCATTGTTATTAGTGGCTAGAATTCTGCCAATTTGATGTTGATATGGCAAGGAGTTGTTGGAAGTTTAGGTTTAGTTTCAGAACATTAAAAGATAAGTGAGATTGACTTTGAGAGTAATTATGATTCAAACGAAAAGATTTTGGAAGGAATATCAGATTTATAGATCCCAAGTGACTACTAAACTACAGTTGCTACCTCTACAAAGTTTTCTGCAATTTCAAACCTGAATTCCCAGAAATGATGATCTATGTTAAGAGTTTTACTTTATGTTTACCAAGGTAGTTCTGTAATTATCTTTGATGTGATTCTAATATTAATGTATTAACGTTTGCGAGGTGTAGGGGCTATTTAAGCCTCCTTGTTCTTTTCCTAATTCTCCTTTATTCTCTCTTTCCTTCCTGCCTACCTTCTTTTTCTTCTTCCTCTCTTTCAACCTATGAAGCATGGACATGCTGAAATAGGCACCGTAATAGTGTCAGACACATGGTGGACAGGACACGCCAGAGCATGAGTCAGACACACCATGTGGCATGTCCTATTTTTTTAATATTATTTTTTTTTCTCGGATACTTGGGACACGTCGCGGACACGCGCGTCTACGATCGGACATGCAAAGACACAACAAACGCGAAAGATGGAGGCTGGGCAATAACAGTAAACCCTATTGCAACCCTAATATGCAACAGTAACAAAGGTGGGACAACTCTAATATTGAGATTCCTTTGTACCGATGACCATCGACGACCTTCGCATGCAGCCTTCTTCTCCCCTCTTTCTTCAACGACCGTCGACCTTCGATCAACCATCGTCGACCTTGAATCGACCTGAAATCTTTCATCGACGACCTTTGTCAACGTGAAATCCACCATCAGCGAACACCGTTGACCTTCGTCTACCTGAAACCCTTGTTTGGCTTAATGTGAAACCCTTTTTTGGCTTATAATGCCTTAATCCGAAAGGACCGAAACCCTTTTTTAGTTTTTTGGCTTAATACGTTAAATTAAAACCTAATGCTTGCTTATCAACCACTCTTATTTATCAAGTTCTTTTTGGTTGGGATCCTTTTTTGGCTTAATCTGAATGCTCGTTTGTTTATTATTTGATACTTAGATGTTTATTATTTGCTAATGATAGGAAATCATGTCATTTTCTACTAGTGCTAGTAGCACTTCCAATTTGAGTGATGTTTATGATGGCAAATCACTTTGGCAATATATGCAACGAATGGAGAAAATTGAAAAAGGAGGAGGAAATTATGTTTCCAATGCAATTATTGTCATTATTCATATAGAGGATCATATATAAGGGTGAAAGCTTATTTAATGAAAATTAAAAATATGGCAATAGTTGTGTCCCAAAGTAACAAGTAAGGAGCTTGTCGAATTTCAAAGAGTCTCGGAAGAGGCTGAAATTAGACAACAAGGATCCCAACAGAAAAAAGTCCCATTGCCTCCTCCTTCCAGTGCATCTTTTGTTAGCATTAGTTTTTCTCAAGCATAAGAGGCATTAACGAAGAAGAGAAAATCAAGCAGTAGCAAAAGTGGAAGTGAGAATCCCGTTTTGAAGGCTTTCAATGTTGGGGCTTGAGAAGAACTCCATAGTAAGATTGCAAGGATGTTTTACTTGGCCGGTTTACTATTTCATTTGGCAAGAAATCCTTATTCTGTTAGTTCCTACACATATGCCGCAAACAACACCATTCAAGGATGTGTACCATCGGGCTACAATTTGTTGAGGACTACTTTGCTTCAGAGGGAAAGAGCATGTGTAGATAAGTTGTTAGACACTATTAGATGCACATAGAAGGATAAAGGTTTGAGTATTGTTAGTGATGGATGGGGTGACTCGCAAAGAAAGCCATTGATTAACTTTATGGCGGTTACCGGAGACAAGCCAATGTTTTTTAAAGCGGTTGATTGCTCGGGGGAAACAAAAGACAAGTACGTCATCTCCAACTTGATGAAGGAAGTGATCATAGAGGTGGGGCCTAAAAATGTAGTTCAAATCATCACAGACAATGCTCCAAATTGTAAAGCGGTAGGCCAATTGATTGAAGCACAATATACTCACATCTTTTGGACACCTTGTGTTGCCCGCATCTTAATCTTGCGTTGAAGAATATTTGTGTGGCAAAAAATGTTGAAAATATTTCATTGACCTTCGAAGCATGTAGTTGGATTAGTGAACTTGTGGGACATGTGATGGTGATAAATTTTTTTGTCACTAATCACTCTATGAGGTTGGCCATTTACAACGAATATGGCCTTTAAAGCTTCTTCCAATTGCCCAAACCTGTTTTGCTTCATCAAAAAGATTCAATCTCATCAAACAAGGGTGATTAGTGAAAGTGGTCATGTTATAGGGATGATGATGTTGGGAAGGCAAAGTTTGTGAAACACAAGCTCTTGGATGACATATGATGGGATGACATCGATTATGTGCTTTCTTTTACCTCTCCCATTTATGACATGATTCGGACTTGCGACACAGATAAACCTTCCCATCACTTGATTTATGACATGTGGGATACGATGATAGAAAAAGTGAAGATGAACATATATAGGCATGAGGGAAAGCGGCCGGAAGAGGAGTTTCTCTTTTATGATGTTGTGCATCAAATATTAGTAGACCGGTGGAACAAGAACAATACTCCTCTCCATTGCTTGGCACACTCGCTAAATCCAAGGTGATTATTAACGTACGTTTATCATTTTAATTAAATTAAGCTTCATAATCTTCACACTTATGACCTAGTTGTTCAATGTTCACATTTTGTTATTTAGGTAACTATAGTGACATGTGGCTTAAAAAGGATCCAAGTTGAGTTTCTCCACATAGGAATGAGGAGGTCACCATTGAGAGGAAGAAGTGCTTGAAAAGCTACTTTGATATTCCTATGGACCACACGAAAGCAAACATGGAATATGCCAAGTTCTCCACTATGGAGGAACCATTTGCTGACATTGGTTCTATTCAAGATAGATGGAACATGGATCCTCATAGTTAGTGGGTGGCTCATGATGCGTTTGCACCAACACTTCAGTTATTGGCTTTGAAGCTATTTGTGCAACCCGCCTCCTCTTCATGTACTGAGAGGAATTGGAGTACATATTCATTTATGCATTCTCTTCGAAGGAACAAAATGACACCCCAACGTGCAGAGGACTTGGTTCTTATTCATACCAATCTCCATCTTTTATTTAGGAGAAGCCCACAATACTTTAAAGGAGAGACCAAAATATGGGACATTGCGGGAGATAAGTTTGACTCATTTGAAGATGTTGAGATGCTTGAGATTGCAAACCTCTCACTTGATGAATCTAAATTGGAGGTTGTGCTATTTACTGATGATGAAGGTGCTAGCTAAGGCAATGGTGAAGGTGGTGATGATGACTTGGTTGAAATTGGATCACGTTGAAGCTTCAAGTGGCTTACTTTTTTGTGCATGTAAGTTGGTTGACTTGGTTATTACATGTTTCTTTTATCAGAATGTTGTATTGGATTTGGATAATTTTGGTGATTACTTTTTTAGTTTTCTTGATGAATGTGATTTTCATATTTTACTCAATGATGTTATATTTCATTGAAATGATGTGTATTATAGTATTAGAATGATGAAAGAGGTGGTTTGTAAATTGTAATTGTGGATGATCTTTTTTATAGGTACCAAGTAGTTATATAAATTAAAAAATAAAAATATGTATTTTCGTCGTATCCCTGTTGTGTTCGTGTCTTGATTTTATTGAAATTGCCGTGTCTGTGTCCGTGTCCTTGTCCGTATCCGTGCTTTATAGCTTTCAATCATAAATTGCTATTTTACGATTTGGTATCAGAGCAAATCAATCCAACTCTAGAACGTGCTAGGAAAATCTGATAATGGGCGCAAGGTGATAACGACGATCCGACAGCATTATTCTTACAATGACGTCAGCATGACACCATCATCGCTACGAACAACAGTCGTCGCGAGCTCTTGGCATTTATGGTGATTTTTATGGAACTTTTGGAAGCCATTTGATACGACTTTTGATTTTTTGAATATTTTTCAACTTTTGAAACTTAGTTGTTCGATCTGCCTTCTGGAGCTTTAACCACTGTTTTCAGCCATTGTTTGGTTTTGGTTTGGATCTACTCTATTTATTTTGGCTTGATCTGGCATGATTGAAGTATAAACTCTCGATATTAAGGACGATGACTTGCCAAGACGTGTTACCTCTAAACAGCTAAATAGTTCTAATTATTTAATCAGAGCACACGCCTTTTCAGATTTTTTTGAAAGGGAATCAAAGACTAAAATACATAATAAGTCCTCCATCCAAAGGTGACCCCACTTTCTCTAATTGGGAGACAGTAGATTCTATTGTTATGAGATGGTTGTGGCACAGCTTGAAGTCTCGTATTGCTACTACTGTAGAGTGTTATGATACTTCCATATGTTTGGGACTGTGTTACAGATCCATTTCTAACCATAGTAATATTTCATTGATTTATGAGTACTACACTAGTAGTAGATTTTCACAACCAAACAGTATGGAAAGCCCTTATCTAAGTACTACAGTTAGCTTAAGAGTTTGGAGGATCAATTATTACAAAATAGTGCACTCGTTGCTAATTTGCAACAATAGAAGTCATTGGGAGAATTTCATGATTGCAATCTTACTCTTTGATGTGGATTCAGATCTTCAGGGATTTGAGGATTGAATCCTTGTGCTAGTGAGACCTTATCCATTGCAGGTAATGCATATTTTCGATTATTATGTTTTTTATTGAGACAGCAAGTTGGTACATGAACAACAAAAAGACTGGCAGCTTCATAAAAGATTGTATATTTGCATATTATTTTGTTTTCAGTGATTTCTCTATGAGCCGTGAGCTAACCTTTCATATTTCAGGTGAGAACCGAAAGGAGAAGCATAGAAAGTATGCTTGAAGAACTCCTTTCATTTCAGAATCTCCTGTCTTAGTTTCAGTAGTGGTGGTCATGGTAATAGTTGTGGTGGACATGGAGGCTGAGATTCTCATGGTGGCTCTCGAGGTGGTGGTTGTACTAGTGGACATGGTGATAGAAAATAGATCATTGTGATGCTACTAACCATACCAATCCTTATTGTTACCAATTCTTATTGTTAGGGAAAGTATGGTAAACCTTATAAAGTACGGATACGGATACGGACACGGCGATTTCACAGGGATGCCCCTTTTTAAAATTTATATAACTACATAATACCTATAAAAAAATCATCCACAATTACAATTTACAAATAATCTCATTCATCATTCTAATTCTATAATACAATATCATATCAATGAAATATAACATCATTTCGGTAAAATATGAATATCACATTCATTGAAAAAACTAAAAACGCAATCACCCAAATTTTCCAAATCCAATACAACATTCTAATAAAAGAAACATGTAATAGCCAAGTCAACCAAATCACATGAACAAAAAAGTAAGCTATTTGAAGCTTCAACATGATCCAACTTCAACCAAGTCATCATCACCACCTTCACCATTGCCTTGGCTAGCACATCCATCATCAGTAAATAACACAACCTCCAATTCAGGTTCATCAAGTGAGAGGTTTGCAAACTCAAGCATCTCAACATCTTCAAACGTCACACTTGTCTCCCGCAATATCCCACATTTTGGTATCTCCTTTAAAGTATTGTGGGCTTCTCCTAGATAAATGACGAGGATTGCTATGAATAAAAACCAAGTCCTCTGAACGTGGGCTTCTTTAATTCCTCTCAGTACATGAAGTGGAGGCGGGCTACACAAGTAGCTTCAAAGCGAATAACTGAAGTGTTGGTGCAGACACACCATGAATCACCCACTAACTATGAGGATCCATGTTCCATCTATCTTGAATAGAATCAATGTCAGCAAATGGTCCCTCCATAGTGGAGAATTTGACATATTTCATGTTTTCTTTTGTGCGATCCATAGGATTATCAAAGTATCTTTTCAAGCACTTATTCCTCTCAAGGGTGATCTCTTCATCCCTATGTGGAGAAACTCGACTTGGATCCTCTTTAAGCCACATGTCACTATAGTTACCTAAACAACAAAAGGTGAACATTGAACAATTAGGTCATAAATGTGAAGATTATGAAGTATAATTTAATTAAAATGATAAATGTACGTGTATAATCACCTTGGATTCAGCGAATGTGCCAAGCAACGGAGAGGAGTATTGTTCTTGTTCCATCGGTATACTAATATTTGATTCACAACATCATAAAAGAGAGACTCCACTTTGTCAAATGGTCTGAATGCCTCTCAATGGAGGATCTCTTCTCATTAAATAGAAAAGTATTACCATAATTTTAGTCTACAATCACTCATTTATCCCTAAATTAGCCTATAATCACTTTGTACCATAATTACAATACAATCAACCTCCCTAAATCAGTCTATAATTACTCATATCAATCAATCTCCATCAATCTCCTTAAATCAGCCTACATTTACTTTGTACCATAATAACAATACAATCAATCTCCTTAAATCAGCCTATAATCACTCTTATCAATCAATCTCCATCAATATCCCTAAATCAATAATTATAATAATATTATAAGATATTACAGTTGACATCACCCCTCAAATTGATGCTGATGGATCACGAAGCATCAATTTGTCAACCATGAATTGATGTCGGTGACGAAATGGAGCCTTGGTGTACACATCAGCCATCTGAAACTTCGTGGAAATGTAAGGGAGGGTAATCACATATTGGTCAAGTGCTTCACGAATAGAATGACAATCGACTTCAATGTGTTTTGTGCGCTAATGAAAGACCGGATTGGTAGCAATTTGAATAGCACTGGTGTTATCAACATGAAGGGGAGTAGGAGTAAGCTGAAGAACACCTAGTTCACCCAATAGACCCAAAGCCAAACAATCTCAGAGCATGCGGATGACATAGCACGATATTCAGACTCTGTTGAGGATTTAGAGACTCGATCCTGCTTCTTACTCTTCCAAGAAAGAAGAGCATCACCAAGAAACATGCACCAACCAGTAACTGAACGATGAGTATTACGCTAACCAGCCCAATCAGCATCATTAAAACCGATCAACTGTAAAGAAGTCCCAGTAGAAAAAAATAACCCACGACCAAAAGTACCCATGAGATAACGAAGAATATGTCGTACAACGACGAGGAGCCTGCATAAACTGACTAACCTGCTGTACAACATAAGAAATATCAGGCCGAGTAATTGTCAAATAATTCAAACTCCCTACCAGCTGCCTATACGACGAGAGATTAGATAATAACTCGCCAGCCTCTTGCTGTAACTTCAAGTTGACCTCCATAGGAGTAAGGACCGAGTTGCCGGACTGAAGACCATCTAAGGTGAGAATCTCTTGAGTATAATTGTACTAATGTAGAAGTGTGCCAGTCGGACAACAGTGTACCTTGTTAGCTTTATCATTATTATAGCTTTATTATTATTGTTATTATCGGGTGTGGTTGGGCACACCGTATCTTGTCACGTGGTCTTATTATTATATAAATAAACTGTTGTGTGCCCGATTAGGATTAACGTCTTCATTCAACCTAATTATGTCTGCTAATAAGGTATCAGAGCCACCTGACCTTTGGTAACCCTAGTAGCCACCTAAACCCTAGCTGAACCACCCAACCAATCACCACCAGTTGCCGGACCACCAAAACAGTCGCCACCAATCCCTGGACCACCAAACCCCTAGCTGCCAGTTGCCGACAGCCACCCAGAACCCAAGCCGACCACCTCGCCACACCACCAACAAGTCGCCGCCAATCGTCAGACCACCAAAACCCTAGCTGCCAGTCGCTGAAAGCCACCTAGAACCCTTGCCGACCATCTCGCTGCAACACCAGACCTTTGCCACACCACCAAACCTTCGCCGTACACGTCGCCGCACCATCAAACCCTCGCTGATAGCCCCCTTTGGCGCCGACAGGTCAACCAAACCCTCGCCGGCCCTCTTTCTCTTCCTCGTTGACCCTATCCAACCTTCTCTCACTTCCTTACGACCCTCTCTCTCTCCCACTAAAACCTCACAAACCCTCATTGAAACTTCTCTCTATCTCTCCCTCATTGTGTCCCTTCAACCATCTGTGAAATGGACTTTCTTCTATCCAACAAAAGGTTCTGTGTTGTCTGGTTCTTGTTGATGTAGTAAGGGTCGTGTTTGTGGGTTGTGATCCGTGGTTTTTCCTTGGATACCTGTTATTTGCACAAGGATGTCATCGGGGGGAGATGGGTCTGCTACCCGGACTTCTGGGACCGATGAGCCTCTAGCGGATACCGGGCGACCAGTGAGAACTTAGGTGTTCTCTTCTTCTACTCGGCTTGTTGATGAGAAGCTTGATGGAACTTCTGCTTATCCTTTGTGCCAGAAGAATGTGTTAAAATCTCTGCAAGGAATATAATTAGATTTCCACTTATTTGATGATGTTAGAATTATTGCAGAGAGAGGGAAAGAAAAGGAGGAAGAGAGAGAATAAAAATAACAATGAATGAGAGCACTCAA
>JAULJZ010099429.1:0-33420 GCA_032270985.1 Heliamphora pulchella | reverse complement strand
CCCTCACTATTTTAATCATAACTTTTTCTACAAAAAGAATTTTCTTATGAGAGTAGTCTTGTTGGAAAGAGGACTTCTGAGGCTTCGATTTGAGTACAAAAAATGACCCTATTTGGAGTTTGAATGAGGGAGATATAATAAAACAAAATTGGCCTTGCGCAGTTAGTCCGCTCGAGCGGACGTCGGGCGCTCGAGCGCCCAACTCTCTGCCAGTTGAGCGCTTGAGCGGGCAGGACTCCGCTCGAGTGCGCTGTCGCCCGAGAAAACCCTAGATTTGCCCCTGTTTTGAGTTTCTAACTTCAAAACCCTTAACCCTTCATCAATCAAGTCTCAAATCTCAATTTCTACCGTAAAAACATTGGATTCAAACTTCATCATCCCTTTTTATGCAATGATTTCTCAAAATCATGGTTAAACCTTTCTTAAAAACCCCCATTTCCATCAAACCCAATGCAATACACCCACAAATCTATCAATCTATCCATCAAACATGAAATCAACTATATTTTTATGCATATAAACAAAATATCAACCCAAATCTTAATACACATATGAGAAAATTTAGATCCTGCCTCAGATTTGCTCAAAAGCTTGAGATTCCTCCAATTTCTCTCTCCTAGGGTTTGGATTGAGAAAGCTCTTGACTTCATGGTGCTCCATCTCCCTCCTCCTTTCTTCAAAGCTTGATTTCTACCCTTAGTTATTCCCAATCTAGCTCCAAAGCTTCAATTTTCATGGGGGAGAGTTAGGGTTTCGAGAATGTGGTGGTCTCTCTCTCTAGGAAGAAGAAGAAGAAGAAGAAGAGAAGAGAACAGAAAAGAAAAGAGGAAATGGGTCTCTCTCCCTCTTTCTCACGTGGCTGATATATATATATATATATTAACTTTCAAAATATCTCCATGGTTCAAGAGTGTTCCAAACCTTTCCCAATAGTCTGCTCGAGCAGACTCCCACCTCTCGAGCAGTGATCCCTGAACCTCAATTTTGTGAATTTTCTTAAAATTTAACTCAAACCTCTAACTTTGCTCACATTTAAATATTTCGAATTATTTATTAACATAGCCATATCAACATCGTTCGTTACCTTGTATCTCAATTTCACTTTCACATATTATTAATTCAATCATTAACGAGCAAAATTCTATAACACCCATGCCCAAATTTAATTCCGTCTTTTCTTTTACCGAAAATATGAAGGCACAAAATAAACAAGTATCAGGTTCTTACAATATTCTTATTTAAATTACGAAAATTTAATCTTTTTTAGAATAAATTGAGAATATGAAAATTTTATATTTTATAAATAAAGTTGGAATAAATTTTTATCACATAAATAATTTAATTTTTCTCAAAATATTATAAGTTTTGAACTAGAAGATAAATTATTAATTTAGTAGTTACTCTTTAATGAATAACATAAAATAAAAAGATTTTCTTAAATAAAATTTAGAGATAGTTTTAAAAAGATAAAGATTTAAAAAGTCTAAACATCAAAGTATTATGAAAGAAAAAGTTTCAAATAAAAATAAGATAAGAATTTTTATTATAAAATAATAAAAATATTTTAGTTAATTTTGATATAAAATAAAAGGTTAATTATGGTATTCTAAAATAGAAAAATAAAAGTTTTATAGTTTTACATAAATAAAATGAAGTCATAAAATTCAAAAGCAATTTTAAGAAAATTAAAAATATACTTCTATAAGTCTATTTTATAAAACAAAGTATAAATTATGTATTAAGAAAAACAAGTAGAATAAATAAATAAGGTTTAAATAAAAACAAAGAAAAATTATTCAAATCGACAAGATAATAATTAAAATTTTATTTCCTTTCATATAGATCAGGTTACTCATGGACAAGATAATTGATAGTCTACATAACTAAGGTGAGTCATTCGATATTTGGGTTAGTTTTAGTTTTACATTAATGTTTGATATATGGTATTTGATATGGAATTGACTAATTGATTATGAAATTGACAGAATTATGAGAATGATCATCTAAACAACGTCCTGGCGTTAGGAGGTGATAAGCGTACCAGTGAAGCAAGGTAATAAAGGTGGGAGCTATTGCCAGATAGCTAAGAGGACTAATCATATCCACCGTATTGATTGTGGGTTTGCTCCCTACTATATGACTGGCAAACCGTTAGATCATATCATTCTAAACTGTGAAATAATTAATAACTCAGATATCAATGATTTCACACTAACTTTGCTAATGAACGTTGCATTTTAACATTTCAGGCCGTGCATGTTAAAGTTAATTTTAATGGACATCATCATATTTTGGTAGTACTTATGTTCAGTCCATGTTTTGTACATATGTTATGATGTACCTTTGAAAGCTTTTTGTAAAACGAACTCTGCATGTACATATGTAGAAGATCTGGAAGATGGTTGTGTGATAAAAAGTATGTGAGGTGTATTTTCTTTCAAGAGAAATGAATATGCAAACTCATTTTGTTTTATGGTTAATAAAGGTTAAGCATAAGACTGAAAGTGAAAAAAAAAGGCCTCAGGTGGGTTTTGACTCACTGGCTGGTCACGGAAGCCATTCTAAAAAAATGGGTCCTGACAGCAGGCCTCACACGAGCGGAAATATGTTAACCAAGAAGATCCTACGATGAGGATATTTTTAGATGACAATAGAAACAGACTGCATCCAGTTTATGTGATGGTGTTATAAATGTCAGATCAATGCAAACCTCATACACGTTCCTCCATCATAGCTGTATAGCTTGACGTCGCCACGGTCGTTTTCAGTATGGGGAATCGATGTGATTAGTAAAATAACACCGAAGGCCTCGAATGGTCATGAATTCATTTTGGTAGCTAACGACTATTTTACCAAGTGGGTGAAAGCTGCTTCCTACTCAGTGTTGAAGGCCTCCCATATTGCTAAGTTCATCAAGCAGAATATCATTTGTCAACAGAGTCCCCCACGAGGTTATCTTAGACAATAGGTTGCACTTTCAAGGGGAGGTCCTGGACCTCTTTGAAGAGTATCGGATAGTAGCCCACAAGTCATCACCATACTGGCCACAGATCAATGGAGTAGTCGAAGCGGCGAATAAGAACATCAAGAAGATTCTGCAAAAGATGATCAGCTCATACAAAGATTGGCTAAAATGTCTACCATTCACACTGTGGGGATACAGGACGTTAATTAGAGTTTCAACAAGAACCACGCCTTACTCCTTAGTGTATAGGATGGAAGCTGTACTTTCCATTTAAGTGGGAATCCCTTCACTAAGAGTAGTAGCTGAGGCTAACATCCCAAGAGTAGAGTGGCAGAGAAATCGGATGGAGGAGCTACTCTTGTTTGACGAAATGATGCTACAGGCTCTATTTCATATACAAGGGTACTAGAGAAGGATAGCCAAAGCGTTCAACAAAAAGGTCAAGACCCGGGATCTAAGAGAGGGAGACTTAGTTCTTAAAGAAATTAGAGCTTCTATTTTTTATCCAAGGGGCAAGTTCAAGCCAAATTGGGTCGGGCCGTATCTGATCAGGACTATTATGACCGGTGGTACTGTAATCAACATGGACCTAAATGGAAACACGTTCTCCACTCCAATCAATTTGGACCAGCTCAAAAAGTATTACCCTTGACATAAAAAATAAAATAAAATAAAAACTCGCTGGGTTGAAAAACAAAAAGGTGACCTTGGCAAAAGTTATGGTATCATAAAAGGAGAGTGTTAATACCCAAGGTTGAACTAAGCCCGAACTACGTTACGGCCTGACTCCATTTCTTGAGATACGTAGGCAGCTTCTTTTAAGAAATTTGGCCACTTTCTTTCATTATCTATCTTTAAATCCAAGTAATGATCAATGCAAATTTATCATTGAGTTTAATAATAAAGTTATTTAAATTACAAAAATTGAAAAATTTTAAATAATTGGGAACCTTTTTCAGATAAAAGTGGATATTCTCATTACTACTATTACAATAACAAAGTTTTGAAAATAAAAGCGGGTGCGCAAGTCCCAAACTCTAAATAAAACAGAAAAAAAGCTATGAAATCCTAAAGAGCAAAGCAAGTCTCTCAGATCTTCCTCCTCTTTGCCTTTTATCCTCTCTCTTCTTTATTTCTTTTCTCTCTATCCTAGATCAGCCGCACCTTATACTCTTCGAAGAACTACGGGTACTGCAACTCCTACATCTCAATCAGTGAGCGAGATGGCTAAGCCTCCTAATACCATGCTAGAAATGGAATCTGAAGGAGAGACGAGTACATATGTTAGACCCCGACCCATTTTTTTTTAATGATTAAGTGTCGATGGCAGTAGGAATTACAACTTGATCTTGGTGATGTTTTGGGTGAATATTTGAGCTTGGATACGCATGAAAGATATATTCGAGGGAGAAAATGAAGTCCTGAGGGATGTTCGGGCAAAAATATGATAAAAATGTTTGGTCCTATTTTTGGGTTTTCACCCAACGATGGCCACTCGAGTAGTGGTCTGGTCGCTCGAGTGGGTATGTGGCAGAGAATTAGGTAGGTGGAAAACTGCTCGAGCAAAGCCATATTCACTCGAGCGGACGGCTTGGCGCCAGATTCTATAAAGACATCTCATGTCTTAATATTTGAGCCAAAACTTATCTTGGAAGTTTCTTCTCTCTCTCTACACAAAATCTCTGCCTTCTCTCTAGGTTTTGGGTGTGTTTGGGCTCGAATCTTGGTGATTGAAGGGCGGATCCTTGATGTACTTGCCGTAGGTTTCACGTATATCTGAACAGAACCGTGTTTCAGTGACTTTAGTTTTTTACCGGTTGGTAAAGCTTCGAGTTTGTAATTCTAGGAGGTAGGATCCTTGACTCTCATGTCTAAAAGGGGTGCTACATGGAATTGTATGCATTTTACCATTTTAAAATGCATGAATGGTTATTTTTTTTGTGTTTAAACCATGTTTGTTTGGGCAAAAAGCATGTTTTGCATATGTGGTGGTTTATTTCAAGTTGGTGGACGTGTGCATGTCTATGAATATAAAAAAAGGTGATTTTGAAAATGGAGTAATTTATGTAAAGTTATGAAATCCGTGTTTTATAGATTTGGAGCTAACCTTTGGGGTTGAGCCTTGACTTTTAAACATTTTGGTAGAAACGATGGAAACTATTTGAAAATATTGATTGGTCCCCATGGTTAAATGGATGATGTGGCGAAATGCCATTGAACGTTTTGTATCTAACTGTGTATATTTACAAACGCTTTCATAGTCGAGCTATATGTTTTTAATGGTTCTATAGATGTGCTGTGACAGTGCGTGTGTATTTGGGCCGCAATTGCTCCTCGGTGAAAGTCCAAAAACTTTGCGCAAGTAGGTGCTTCGTTCCTTCGAGTTAATCCCCATAAATGAAGTGATTGCCCCATTGAGAGGCATGCCCCATAGGGAGGCGGGTGTTGTTGTGACTCCGTATAGAACTTGTCATTACCTGGCGAGTCTTTGCATAGCCCGCACCTAGGCTAATGGGTGAGAGTCTATAGTTATTACCTTTGTCTCTGGTGTGACAGAGTTGGTACATAGGGATCATTGGCGATTATGGGAACCGTGTGGAAAATAACGTTTTGTTACTATTTTCTGTAACTGTTGGACATTATTTGCATTATATAAAAAATTGTGATTTTGTGAGGTAAAATCGTTTTTGAGGCTCATGTGAGTTGGGATATTCATATTATTCTATTAGCATGTTTTGCTTTTATTTCATGCTAGTCTGTTTCCTATTGGGCTTCAGCTCACAGTGTGGGATTTGTGAAAACCTTTTTTAGGTAAACATGGTCAAGTAGATTGATCTTGAGGTGCCCGGAGGTGGTGGAAGACAAGACCCTTTAAGTTTTGTCCTTGTTGGGTAGTTTATACCGTTTGTATATGGATCATGTTTCGATATAACATCTTTTAGATTTGAAAGCGTGTGTAATGTAATTTTAAAGCATGTGTAATGTAATTTTTAAGGTCATGGAGCCGATGTATGCATGATGTATATTTGAGAGAAAGACCATGGATTGGTTATTGTTTTCTGTAGTTTATTATTACATTTTTCATAGGTTGGTTTAGCGTTTTACAAAAAGGTTTTCGGATTGAAAGGAAAATTTTCTTTATCAAACTGATGTTTTGTACCTATATTTTGCTTATTCAAATCCTTGTTCATAGATCAAGTTTGTTTGGTGTGTTTTTGAGACTTGAGAAGATTTTCTGATTTTTTGCTGGAAAAAAAAACTCTCGGGCGTCTCACCGCTCGAGCCAATCTCTGGGCGCTTAAGCGGACAGCCGCTGTGATTAAAAGTTGGGATTTGTTTTGAAAGGAGCTTTTGGCTGGAGAAGCTTGGAGGCATCCCTTCTTGATTCAAAATGGCACATTTTGTTAATTGTTTTACAAATAAAATTTTGTTTTCGTTTTTATTTTTGACCTATTTGTGTTTGGGAGGTTTTGGTGGATCGTGGTATCCTAAAATGGTTGTTCTGTGGGCTTTTTATGTTACTCAGGTTTTGAGGCATGATAACATACAACCCCGTACGTCGCGGAATATGATATGACCCTGATCAAAGGAGAGAAGAGCAGTAAAAATCGGGAGGGTGAGCATATAATTAGTTCTATATAAAATGGCCGACAAGGATTACAAGATGGGCGGAGGATATGATGATGAGCCCTTAGAAAAAAAGAGCTTTCAACAGTTTCCTTCTCAACAGTGCTACGCTGACGCAAGTCTCTCCGTGCATTAGCAAAGGAGTGAGAGAGAGCGAAGGAGCGAGAGCATATTCAGTTCCGTAAAAATGGCCATAAGGACTACGAGATGGAAGGGGGACACAATGATGGGTACTTGGCGTCCGAACCTAAAATAGATGAAATGGTAGAAGGGGACATGATATTGGGTCCTTGGCGCCTGAACCTGAACTAGATGAAGGGGTTAAAGGAGGACATGATGATGGGCCCTTGCCGCCCGAGCCTGAACTAGACGAAGGTGTAGAAAAGGTCGATCAGGGAACCAAGAACGCAACCTCAGAAGACATAAAAGGGTATGAGAGTGTAAGGATTTTGGGTACTCTTGTTCCTACAAATCAGCATGAATGCGCCCGTGATGGTTGAGCTGGAAGATGAAACTGGCCCACTTGAGGGTGCAATGAAGGGGCCCCGACAGAAGCCTGGGAAGTGGATGACTTGACCGTCAAAGACTCGTAGAAAAGGAAAGTGGGAGGTGATTAATCTACAATGATGAAAGAGGATTATGGAAGGTTATGTGTTTGTGTTAGGCCAAGGACAACGTGTTCGTAACAATCAGTGTGTCCTAGATGGTTGAAGGTGCCAAAGACATGCCAATAGAGGATTGCTGGAAAAAGAAAAAAGTAAAAAGGAGGAGTTTTGAGTGTTACCTGGAGAAGTAGAGGACTGCCCGCAAAGGTAGTGGTCGCGCCGCAATGAACAACGTCCAGGCTAATCAGAGTCTCAGCAAGTGCTATCGGAACAAAGTCCTTTCCTGACCACATCTGACTCGTAATGTCGACTAGCAGGGAGCTGACTTGTCCGTCAGAAGAAACAAGGAGGTAACGAGCAAGTAGGCAGAAGCATAAGGCATAATGACACCATAACTGAAAGCTGAGATCACTAAGGTCGCAGTGGGACGAAATTTGTCTATAATCTGGGGGATGTTGAGGCAATCATCAGACATTAGAAGAGAAGCCTACTTCTTGGATAAGTTATAGAGGCACATCACCTGTTGCCGATTAAAGAGGAAGGGAGTCAGCACGGTAACAATCTTCCGTGGAGCACGGTCTAAAATAGTAGAGAACTCTTCTATAGTAGGGCATAATTCCTCAAGGCCAAAGCAGAAAACATGGGATTGTGGATCCCGTAGCTATGCAGCAACCCTCAGTAGTGGCTCATTGATCTTGACATCTCTCAAAAAGAATAAGGCGTTGATACCAAACAACGCAAAGTTAATGCGGTCAATGGCTAAAAACTCCTCTATCCATGCGGAGAGGGAGCTAAGAAAGGAAGCCATTATACTGAAAGGGACAAGAAGTTAGGGGCCCCATCCACCTTTTTATAGGGCATGAAGAGGCTGGACACCAAAAGGCTCAGAAAAGTCCAAGATTCTCGCAACCACAACCTTCGGAGGTCACGACCGCAGCCTCCAAAGCACAATCGCAACATTCTGTATATGGCCACAAACTTTATCTCTGTGCGACCGTGTCCTTCCCCTTGTACTTCCTTATGACCACAAGGTCCAAACCTTGCGCTTGCAACCTTCAAAGGTTGCGCGTGTACCTTCCTTGTACACCATTTGTACCTTTTGCTTTCCTTGTTTCTCTTTTCAATCGTTTGTCTAAAATTTTGTTGTTTTCAGATAAGACATCCATTTTGTTAAGAATAAAAGTGAAATTCTTGTACCGTCTAGCCTGTGACTCGGGACTTCTATCATGCATTATACAAACTAAGACAGTTTAAGCAATAATAAATGATAAAGTTTTCATGCAAAAGATAAAAGCATGATCATATAAATAGAAAAGTAAAAGGCTCGAAGGCCCAAGTGTATGTAAAGTGCAGGGGCACCCTGACCCATCATCAAATAAAATTGGGGCACCCAAGCTCGAAAAGATTAGTGTATTAGATAGTGTGGAATGAATAAAGTTAGTACAGATATAGGGGGAGGGAATCTCTCAACTCTCTCTCTATTGCTTATAGCGGACTCGACGGGAAGGAGACAGAACAGAGTGCCCAGCATCTGAAAGGCCAGCCTCGAACGAGTCAAACATATCCTCTAGATCATCTCTATCACCATCCTCATCGCTGCCAGAAGAAGATACAACTCTAGAATGGCTCTGGGCAGATGAAACTGATCCACAAATGGAGAGAGGCCGGGAAGAGGCATGAGATCCACAACCTCGCATAATACCCCAAATTGGGGCCTGTGGTTGTGAAAATGAAGAAAGAATAAGTATAGGAACAAAAAGCAAAAAAGGGATTAAATAGTAAAAGAAATCATAAAGTACTCACTATAGCCTTAGGTACGAAAGAAACGCCGGCTGTCCAAAGAGAAGCATCCTATTGGTGGACCAGCACCCTCAAGCCAAACACCAGGAGCAGCCGACGATCCACCCATGCCTGGTCAACCTGCGGAAAGGAAACAAGAGTTAAGCTAACTAAATGAGCAAAAGTCAAGAAGGAAAAGAAAGGACAAAGATAAACCTAGCAAATGTCAACTCTGAACTCTGGAGTCAGTGGAACAAGAATAGAAAGGTCGAAAGGATGACCCACCACGAAGATAGTAACGTCCCAAGGGGTCTCTGCACCCACTGCTCTTGACTACTCCCACTCCTGCTACGGAAGCTCCCGTTCCTGCTACAGCAGCTTCCGTTGCTACTCCTATTCTCCTCCTAGCTTTACCTGGTCTGGCCGGGGAAACCTCTGCAACCAATGGACAATGACCCATTAGCCCCATCAGGTGTCCCCTCGCCTACGCCGTGCAGTCTCCCACAAGCTCCAGCAATGTAGAGGCATGATCGCCAACCATCCCTAACATGACGTCCAGATCACTCATGATATTTGTCTAGCGCATGTGAGCAGGAGGAGGTACTAGAATACGAAAGTAATTTAGGTCAAGAGATTGGCAGACGGCTCTCTCTTTGAGGTACCACTCTAGGTAGAATGGGCCCTCCAGTAAGATCCGCATGGAGGAGATATCGTGGCTGCGCATTAGATCTGCGCCAGCTCTCTCCTCTTTCCCTGCTAGCCACCCCACTAGACCTACAAAAGAAGAAAGACATCCCATTAAGAACGTAAAACAACAAAAGAACATAGTAGAGAACAGCACAAGAACATAGTAGAAAACAGTGGAAGAACAGAGTAGAAGATACTGAAAGAATAAGTGACAAAAAAAGTGACAATGACAAAACAGTGGCAGTGACAAGACAAAAGGAGGTAACAAAACAACGAGCAGTGATATGAACAGAGAACAGAAGCTATACCTGATCAAGGGTCAACCGGTCCAGGAAAAGTCAAAATCTATTAAGGCTTTGTCCCCAGGCTTCATCCCCTTGTGCTCTCTCATCCACCGAGCAGCACAAGGAATCACCAGATGGTCCTCATGGGAGTTCGCCGGGACATGCATCCCGAGGAACTCATAGCTCCATAGCTGCAAAATAGTAAGGGTAAGAAAAAGGGCAGATAACAGATATATGAATAAAGGAAAATGCAGAAAGACAAGAATAATGATATACCTCCCAGATCCTCTAGTATCCCGCTATGTTGAGCTTCTGTAAAATTCGTGTCACAGCCCTCATGAAGCCTTACAGAGTGGCAAGAGCAGCACCTCCCCAATCATACGTGCCGACTCGGTCCAGATGGTAGAGAGCTCTCAAATAGTGAAGATGGATGGTATTCTTCTTATTCACAAATAAGGGGATACCAAAGATGCATAGAAGACAGGCTCGGGCAATCCACTTGTAATGACGAGGCTTAGTGCACTAGAAATGCTGAAAATGAGTATAAAGCCATGTGTACATGACTCAGCCCTGATCCATTTGTAGGGGAATGGTGCTAAGGAAGTATGTCAATGCCTCAGCATAGTGGGAAATATCTAGATCAAATGGAATAGGGTCACCACCAGCACGGATTTCGGTGATCATCGTGGAGTCCAATGGAGTCAAGGTGGCCTCGAAGGTAGAGAAGTGAAAGGTATTGGTGGTATCCCATCACCTCTCTTCTAGAGTAGTCAACTGAACCCTGTCGTTGCTAGTGTCACCCAATAACAGTATGAATCTGCTAAAACTAGCTCCGTCAACAAAAGCACGGCTCGGGGCTGGGAAAGCTCCATACCACTCCAAGGCATCTCTAAAACCACTAAAGCCTCTAATATCCCTGCTAGCCTCTAAAAGAAAAAGCAGACGATAAGAAGACATAATAAAAGCTGCCAAATCAAATCAGATGCAAGAAGGAAGAAGAAAAAGAGATAACCAAGCTCTAGTGCGCTAGGCAACCTAAATCCAGAAGGTGTCTTAGGTTTTCTTAAGCCCTAGTGCGCTAGGCATCCTAAGGCTAGAAGGCATCTTAGGTTTTCTCAAGTTCTAGTGATCTATCTACAGGTCCGGTGGGGTATCTAGTAGGGGGTAGAGGAGAAAAGTGATAAGAACATAGAACAGGAGCTATACCTGATCAGGGGTCAACTGGTCCAGGAAAAGTTAAAATCTATCAAGGCTTTTTCCCCCAGGCTTCGTCCCTTTGTGCTCTCTCGTCCACCGAGCAACACGGGGAATCACCAAAAGGTCCTCATGGGAGTTCACCGGGACATGCATCCTGAGGATCTCATAGCTCCATAGTTGTAAAAACGTAAAGGTTAGAAAAAGGGTAGTTAACAGATATGTGAACAGATGAAACTGTAGAAAGACAAAAATAGTGATATACCTCTCAAATCCTCCAGTATCCTACACTGTTGAGCTCTCATGGAATCCATATCATAGCCCTCATGAAGTCGTACAGAGTGGTGAGAGCAGCACCTCCCCAATCATAGGTGGTGACCTGGTCCAGATGGTGGAGAGCTCCCAGGTAGTAAAGATGGACGGTATTCTCCTTATTTGCGAACAAGGAGATACCAAAGATGTATAGAAGAAAGGCTCAGGTGACTCACTCATAACGACGAGGCTTGGTGCACTAGAAATGACGAAAATGAGTATAAAGCCATGTATACCTGACTCAACCATGATCCATCTGCAGGGAAATAGTACCGAGGATGTATGTTAGTGCCTAAGTAAGGCGGGGGATGTCTGGATCAAATGGAATAAGGTCACCACTAGCACGAATTTCGATAATCATCGTGAAGTCCAGTGGAGTCAAGGTGGCCTAAAAGGTAGAGAAGTAAAAGGTGTTGGTGGTATCCCACCACCTCTCTGCTAGAGCAGTCAGCTGAATCCTATCATTACTAGTGTTGCCCAACAACAGTATGAATTGGCTAAAACTAGCTCCGTCAACAAAAGCACGTCTCAGGACTAGGAGAGCTCCATACCACTCCAAGGCGTCTCTAAAACCACCAAAGCCTCTAATATGCCAACCAGCCTGTGAAAGCAAAAGGAGATGATCAAAAGATATGGCAAAAGATGCCAAATCAAAGTAGATGCAAAAAGGAAGAAGAAAAAGAGATAACCAAGCCCTAGTGCACTAGGCATCCTAAGCCCAGAAGGCGTCTTAGGCTTTCTCAAGCCCAAGAGATCTAGGCACCCCAAAACCTAGTGCACTAGGCATCCTAAGTTCATAAGGCGTCTTAGATTTTCTCAATCCCTAGTGATCTAGGCACCCCAAGCCCTAGTGCGCTAGGCATCCTAAGTCTAAAATGAGTCTTTGGTTTTCTCAAACCCTAATACACTAGGCAAATCTCTATCAAATCCTAGTCATTTACGAAGTGTTGTCTAGGTCCTAGGTTCGTAAGATGACCATTAGGTTTGTTAAGTCCTGCTCCCTAGGCACCACAAGCCCTAATGCGCTAGGCAAATCTCTATCAAAATTCTAGTCATATACAAAATGTTGTCTAGGTTCTAGGTTTGTGAGATGATTCTTAGGTTTGTTCAACCCTGCCCCCTAGGCACTCCAAGCCCAAGTGCACTAAACAAATCTCTATCAAAATCCTAGTCATATGCGAAGTGTTGTCTAGATCCTAGATTCATGAGATGACCCTTAGATTTGTTAAGCCCTATTCCTCAGGCAACTTAAGCCCTGCTCCTCAGGCACCTAAGCCCTAGTGTGCTAAGCATCATATGTTTTAAGCCCTACTCCCCCGGAACCCTTGTTTGAAACCTTAGTATCTGGGTGTTTTGTTCAAAAACTCTGGTCATCTAGGTATTTCGTTAGATCCTTAGTCTGATGTTCAAGTTCGTTGTCTTGGGTCTCTAGTTCTTACTGTTATATTATATGATGTGGTTGAAATGCCTTTATGTTTGTTATAAGTTATAAGTTTTAGTAATATCAAACACCATCATTATGCCAATCTCATGCAATGCACAATGACGTATTAAAAATGTGATCACAATTACAAATAATGTAATCATATTTACTATCCCATTAAGTGAAGTCAACAAATTATTTCAACATGCATTGAAAAATAAATAATGTGCACAAATTCAAATATTTCGAGCGGATGTGCATTAAAAATAAAGTAGAGTGATATGAAATAAGTATTTGTTTCATTTAAATATTTTTTTGAACAAATCGATGGGATATTTCAAATCAATAATTTCATATATTTACTTTGAGAATGAAATAAATCCATATATAACATATGTTTACCAATTAATATATAGTCGTACATCTTTTAAAACAATATTTTAATTATTATGATTATAGATAACAAAAATTCAACTATCATTAATTTTAACCAATCATAAGACATCGCGTGTTATTATTCAAGTTAAACAATTGAAGAAATTTTAAAAAATAAAATAGGACTTTTAAAAATGTAGAGATGATGACGTTTTGATATAATGTAATACTTATAATGAACCTGTACTATACATGATTATAATATTTGTTATAATACAATTATCAAGTATTTAAATTTGAACCATAATTTTAAAAAGCGGCCGTTACGGTTACGTAACGGTTTTGGTGGCCTCCGTTACCCGTTATGGTTGATTTTTCGATGTGAACGAAATTCACAAGTGTAACGGCTGTTACACCACCGTTACGGCCGAAATAGACCGAAACAACACCGCTACAGCCGTTACAACTTGTGTAACAGGATTTTAAAATGTGAATATTCTGATTTTGTTTGTTCATCAACAGATCTCACATTTTCTATTATTTTAAACCTAAAATTAGTCATAGTAGTCCGATAAGTCAAATACTACTTGGGCATTGTGGAATTTGCCTCAAATCTCTTTAATTTCACAACAATCGGCTAATTTTGCTATTTGTTGTTAACTTTCGACTCTTTAATATGTTCATTTTTCTTTCAATTTTGACGAGTTTTTTAAGATAAAATATTTGCTGAAACCTAAATAACCTAGTTTAATTCAAAATCCATATTTCTTGAAGATCCACTATCTATGAATTCGAATTTTTGTGATGATGTAGGTAGAACATATAATGCTCAAGTATTTTATTTTTTAAAAAAATGTTCAAGATACATGCTTCTTTACAACCCCCCTCCAAAAAATTTAGATCTATATAAAGTAAAGTTCAAACAACAATATATATTTTGAAATAAAATATTCAAAGTTAAAATTTAATTAACAAATCAAATATTGTGATTTAATATATAAAATACGTTATAGTTATGAAAAATTTAAGGACATTTTAGTTGTGCATTATGAATTTATAAAACATAAATTCATTAATTACTAAAAACATAATTAAACTATTAATTTTTAATTTGATTATATAGCAACAAAATTAAGACATATATTGAATCATGTCTAAAAAGTAAACAAAATTCATCAAAAATTATTTTAAAATTCAATAGATATATTTATGGAATGAAAAAAATGAAGGTTTGTTAATTTTTTTGTTGTTGTGCAAAAGATAAAAAAAATTGACAGCTCCGGGAACCGCTACCGTTACGTTATGACCGTTACGTATTTTTAACCGCGCCACCGCTACCGTTACCATTACAGCGACCGCAATCGATATTTAAAACTATAGTCTGTTACGAAAGCTATCAAAAAAAAAGAATGGGTCATTGAGATGTACAATTGACATTCAATCACATTCAAACATTATAAGGAGTTATCTTATTGAAGATTTCTAAATGAAGTAAATACATATAAAATCAATTTTATTGTTTTTGTTTAGTTTGAGTATTGCAAATAGTACATATAGTGTGTGAAAGACAATAAAAAAAAATTATTACAAATCTACCGTATTTTTATAATATTCTAACCATTTGATCAATATCAATTTTGCTTTGTTTTTTTTAGTTAATCTAGCAAGGGCGCCCAACCCGCACTCATAATGCACTCAACAGGCCTGTTGAGCGCCAAGTGCCGAGAGTCGCGCGCCCAACCCCTGTTGTCCATCTTCAAATGCCAAACTGGTCTCTGGAGTTCACACCCAATGAGCGCTCAAGCGTCGGTTGAGTGTCACCATCATTTCTACTCCTACAAGGCCACGTTTTATTTTGTTTTTCTCCAAAATCTACATGCAATCTCCAAACTTCAACCTCACCTCTTAAAACGCTAACGGTAGTATCCATTTGTCAAGTTCAATTATACCTCTTCCCGTCTTCAAATCCTAATTGAATCGACTCTCAGAAGTTAGGCACAGACTCATATACTCTCTTTAACGGTCTTCACATATCCCACTCGTGAAGGTAACCACATTTCTTCTTTTCCGTTCTTCTTTTGATCTCAACGTTCAGGTTAGTGTGTTCAGAGGCTGTATTGTAGTTCTTCAGTGGCTGAGGTCTATGGCTCCCAAAACCTCGACTAAAAAGCCTCCTAAGGCTAAGAAACCGTTGTTTGACTCAACTAGGTTTGTCTCCCATGATGCTTCGGACCATTTTCACTCTACTTACTCCTCACGGGAAGTTATTTGTGAACGTCCCGTCTTTGCCAATGAGCTGTTGCATCTTTCATTTATGTCTTGGGTGCGTACCTTAGGTTGGCAGAGTCTTCTTGCATACCATGGTTCTGTTAACCTCACATTGGTTCAATAATTCTACAGCAACATTAGGGCAATTTCTCAATTGGCGTCGTCATTCATTTCCACCGTTCGGGGTGTTGATTTTGAGTTTGATATCCACTTCATTGGTGAATGCCTTGGCATTGCACCTATTTTTACCGATGACCTCGACTACCCCATTGACACAAAGTACCATCAAATTCCTTTATCGAGGGACTCCATCTGCCCAATTTTGTGTGGACAAATCATGGAATGGACCGACGGAGGAGTATTGAAACTAGCTTAGCTAAAGGATGAGTATAAGCTACTCAATCTTTTCCTTAGTGCCAATGTGGACCCCCGTACCCATTTGTCGAACGTTAACCATCGTCGGGTATACGAGATGGTGTGTATTGTAATGGGGTGTAAAGTTGATGTATGTCAAATTTTCAAAGAGATTTTTCTCAAATTTGATCCGTCCAAAACCCAAGTCAACCGTGACAAAGCTCTACCTTACGGACTTTTTCTCACCAACCTCTTTCATTTACACAATGTCCCTGAGCTGCCTACCGAACGCCGAACCCCAGTTGAGCGTCCCCTGGGTATTCATACGATTACTCTTAGCTCCTCCCATACTTCACGACGGGGTTCTAGGGTTAAACAGGTGGCAGGGTCGAGAGACACTACTCATCTAGGGGAAGGTTCTTCCATGCAGCCCTCCGAGGGGGATGAACCATCTTGAAAACGAGGTCTAGCTACCACTGAACATGACATTGCTTCGCATCTATCCGAACTTCGAAGTGAACAAGGTCAGATGAGGGACATCCTTGACCAAGTGCTAGCATTACAAGTTTCTCAAGGGCAGCAGTTAAAGAATATTCAAAAATCTCAAGAGGCCTTTAATCAGCACTTTGCAGACATTGCGAAGCTATTACAGTGATTTTGTTAATTGTGCTGGATGTCTTTTGTCGTTTCTTCCTTTCCTCGCATGAACACGTTGTAGATGATGTTTATGACATTTTATGGAAATACTTGCACTACCTTATTGTACTTATGTTCGCAGGCATTGCTAGTGTTTTGTATTTAAACATGGTTGAGATGCTATCAAACGACTCAATGTGACCATTGAATTGTAACATTAATGTTATCCTTTTCTATTCCATCTAACTATGTTATTGGTATGCATGGTAATTAGTTGTTATTTATGTGTGGTCATTGGATGTTGACACTGACAGTTGCACACTAACACAATAATGACACTTTATATCCTTACAACCACTCATCACTAATACTTTCCTCAATTGATACTGACTGTGAGACCCTGACCCATTTTTTTTTCGGCGTTTCAGAACGCGCGTTACGTTTTTTTGTTTGAGCATGTTTTTATTGCTTTTGATGCATGATCGGGCTTAAATATGCATGCGAGGTAGGTTCCCGTGGCCATGGGCCATTGTGGTGCAAATTTCAAAATTTCAAAAAAAAAGATATTTTGGAAGCTTATAAATATCTAGAGTTAAATATTTTCAAAAAATATTTTCCAAAACTTCTCCAACAAGCTTCCTATTTTCTCTTTGCCTTCTCTCAAACTTCTCGGGGGCCCAGGGCTCAATTTTCGATGATCAGACTACCGATCCTTGTTATTGGCGTCGTGGTCTACGCGTTCATCCGGACGAAATTCTATTTCGGTGAAGCTTAATTTTGCACATAGATCGAGATGTTGAGTTTTGAACTCACCGAGGTAGGATTCTAGACCTGTATGTTTTATAAGGATGCTATGTGTAATCGAGTGTATTTTTACCGGTCGCATAGCTGTAGATCTGATTTTCTGTAAAATTGGGTTTAGAGGTTTAAAATCGGTTTTATGTCAATTTCGGTGGATGGAATCGGGTGTTGGGGGTTTCTTTAGAGGTCTTAGTACTAGGCCTGAGTGTGTGGATGTCCGAGGATGTTAGATCGAAGTTTGGAGGTGCCGAAACAAGATTTTAGAGGCTGAAACAGTGTTCGAAAACTATTCTCACCTCTGTTCAGTCGATCGAACCGTGAGGTTCAGTCGACTGGATCATGTTTTTGGGGTTCGATCGGCTGAACCTTGAGGGTCAGTCGACTGAACCGTGGCTGTTTGGCATTTGCGAGTTTCCAGTGTGTTTTTCAGTCAACTGACTTCAATCGACTGGGGGCTTGGGTCAGTCGACTGAACTTCTGGGCAGTGTGATGGTGGTTCGGTGGTTAGGTTTTGGTTTTCGATTGGCATCCTATGGTATTCAATTGATTAATTTATGGGATTAGTCGATTCAAATACCCGTGGATTCATTTTGGGGTTCGGTTGGCCGTGTGGTGGTTTGGGGGTCGTGTTGTGGCTTCGGGTGCTTCGTTTAGAAGCCATCCTTGGGTTGACATGTAAGGTTAGATTTTAGGAGTTGTGGCACGGTTGTGTGCGTGTTGGTTATGTTCGGGACGTGTAGGTCCGTGGTTCAATTTTAAGGTTTGGTTCTAGTAAGAATTGGTCTGAGGGAGGTTCTGGTGTTAATCTCTGGGTTAGGCATTGGTTGTCCGTCTGTGTGGACGGGTCCCGATTTGTGTATGGGTCATTTGGGTATCGAATGACGGATCAGTGGCATGTGATGTCGTGTTGGGTTATGTGACGGGTGGCGTCATGCTGTGATGTTATATGGCTATGTGCGTTTATAACTGGTTATGTGCATTTATAACTCTAGTTTATTTATGTACGGAATATGTGGGTGGATTATGTGGTTTTGGCATCGTGTGTGAAACGTCGTGGTCATACGTGATCTTATGTTTATAGAACTATGATTAGTTTTATTATCGTATGTTGTAGGACGGGTATGTTGTCCTATGTGGTCCTTGTGAACGTGAACGGTTGTTTTATATGCATGTGTTGCATTATATATATGGAGGGCAGATAATGACCCCATGGTGAAAGTCCGTAAAGTTGCGTATGAAGGGCGGACAATGGTTCTACAGTGAAAGTCCATGAAGATATCTGTTGACCCTGGTCGACAAAGCATAGTGGGGCGAAAAAGGGTCCTTCGGTGAAAGTCCGATCAGATATATGAATTGTATGTGATCGATCTGTGGTCAGGGCTCGGGAGAGAGCCAATGTTTATGTGTATATGCTGTTAGGGCTCGGGAGAGAGTCGATGTTTGTGTATACGTTGTTAGGGCTTAGGGGAGAGTCGGTTTAACTCTGTCTGTGTTGCATTCGTGGCTCATAAGAGTCGTGGCTCGTAGGAGTCAACCTTTGCCTGTGTGGCAAACTACTATGTGTATCATGGATTGCATGTATTTCATATTGGGCCGGATAAACTAATTTTCTTAAAACTATATTATCGGCCTACGAGAGTCGAAATACTATATTATCGGCCTACGGGAGTCATAATACTCAAATCGTTTTCAAGGCTCTGATGAGTTAAAAAATGGTTTTTATCCTCGTTTTCCCATTGCTTGTGAAAATTGTTTTAATGGCTCTTGTGAGTCGTGATTTAAAACTATTTTCAAACTGTTTTTAAGGCTTGAAAGAGAGTCTAAACCTGCACTTTGATTTCCTAGCATGTTTTGTTTATACTCCATGCTTGTCTAGTTTTTGCTGAGCCTTGTCTCACGGTGTGGGATTTGCTTTTCTTCAGGTACCGATCACGCAGGTTGATCTGGAGGTGCCGGAGGGGTGGAAGCGCTGTAGTCTTCCTTTTTGTTTCTATCTATATCATATATGCTTAATACATGTTTCTCGGCGTTGGTGGCCTGTAATGTATGTCGTTTGGCGTTTATATATAATGCATGTATATTTATTTTGAGAGTGTATTCTCGGGTTGGGTGTTGTGGTTGATTGTTTATGGGTGTTTCACGTGGCCCAAAGTTTGGGGCGTGACACCGACGTTATGTCTCACTGTTGAACTCTTACAAATGATTCAAGTTTCTTTTGGTACTTATCACTAACATACTTATTACATGATTTAAGAGACACATTATATGCGCACACATCATGTCACATACATGATTATCTTATTTAATGGTCATTAGAAATAAAAATGTAACATAACAACAATTAAAACTAAAAAATCATATATAGATAGATAACTTAAACACCAATATATCATCCACATAACAATTGCATTCCATTAGAAATTATAAAATCAACCATATATCATTGAAAAATTGTTCCCTCAATCAAATACAATTCCTAATATTATAAACTCTCAAGCACAGTGGATATTTACTAAGATCGTTTTTTGTAGTTGATTCTGTGTTTTTGGACTTTTTTCTAAACGAATTTGTATAGCATTATTTTGTGAATAGAAATGATAATTACTCAAAAAAACAAACACACAATTTTACCCACAATTTAAAATGCATGGTTGACTTTAACTGCAAATATTGTGAGCCACACTTCAAGTAAATCTAAAAACTCATCATGAAGTTTAGTAAAATTAAGGATACATTTTATAAACTACACAGAAAATACATTTTGGCCATCCATATGATGTGGAACTCTCTTGGCCATCTATATACATGTGGAACCCACATGCATCGTGGTGTGTTGTAGGTTCAACATGCATATGCATGGTCAAGATGCATTTTTTGTAAAGTTTGTGGTTAGATTTACATCTACCAAATATTTTTCCATCAACAATTATAATGTCGGGGTTTGTTGAATATGATTGTTTGCTTAAAGCTGAAACAACCTTGGTGCTATTCAATTTATTTTCTCTATTTTAGTTATATTCTAAAACTGTAGTTTGAACTATTACTTGCATCAATTTATTTACGATTAGTCATGGAATTGTAATGGGATGCTAAGACTGCCTTTTGATTCATCATCCTTTGGCGTTCTTATCATAAAGAGCTTTTTTCGCTGTGGTCTGTGGTATGTGGAAACATGTTTTCATATGTATAGTATAATTGGACTTTTCTTGTGTCATTTTGTGTAGGCCATGCTCTGAGACAAGTTTCGTCCATTGCATACCATGATGATTTGGGAGTTTAATGAAAATTCACCCTTAAACGCATACCCGCACTAATGTCCGTGCATGAATGTTGTCAAATATGGCATAATTGGTGCTAATTAGTGCAAACCCATGTTAGGAAGCCTTCACACAGAAATTGCAAACTTAATTGGGAGGGTTGTTTGTATTATGAATTTTGATTTCGTCTTTATGAAAAAATTTGTTTGACTAGATGATAGGTAGTTATAAACACTATTCTATCACAATGAACTAATGTTGGATGGTGGTGGTTGGTTGGTATGTGGAGGTCAGGATGGTTTTACCACAGTATTTGCTTGGGGTTTAAAGTGATGCTTACTTTGAATGTGGGTTGGTAGTAGTCATAGATGGGTGATGCGAAAGGTTAGATTCATGATTCATGGTGGTAGGCCGTTCAGGGAGTTGATTTGTTTGCTTGTTATCACAACTAAAAGCAAGCAGGCAAACATAACCCACCATCATAACTGTACAATCGACGAATTTATTAATTTCATAACACTCTTCAAAATGATAACTGTACACGTGATGTAAATGATACTTCCTAGTATGCGAACTTAAAAATTGGTTCGTATTCATCATCTTCACCGTTAAAACATATGGTTATTTTTGGGACTCCTCTTATCAAATGGTCACGTGATAGACTCCTCTCATCAAATGGTCACGTGAACCACAACTAGTGCAAATGTACTAATGTGAATCATTGTCACCGTAGATGGATAATTTCGTCGGACCACATGACAAGCGCTTGGATGAGTTAACTGAAGAAGACATTTACCAATTGTTATTTGACTCAGAAGAGTTTGCCGAAGAGTTCTACAATACATATGCGAAGGTGCATGGATTTAGTGTTCGAAGGGATAATTTGCACAAGGACAAGAAAAGTGCAATGGTTGTGTCACGAAAGTGGGTTTGCTCGAAGGAAGGCCAAAGGGAAAGAAAATACCTTCAACAATAAGAGTGGAAGAAATAACCACAACCATTGACGAGAGTGGGATGTCAAGCTACGTTCCGTATCAAGTTTGATCACAAACGTGGTACATACGTGGTAGCCCATTTTGTTAATGACCACAACCATCCCATGATAGGGCCCCTTGGTGTTACATTTCTGCGTTCACATAGGAACATCAGTAGTCCGGACAGAGCAAATGTTAATGCAATGCACAATGTTGGTATGGGAGCTAGCCAGATAATGGACTACGTGGTGTAACAGTCGGGGGGTTACCGAAATGATGAATACACATAGAAAGACTTGTACAATCAATTTGCTATTGAATGCCACGCAAAAATTGGTGATGGTGTCGCAGAAGCTGTCTTAGTGTACTTATCTACTAAGGCCAAACAAGACTCCATATTTTATTACAAATACGACGTCGATGGGAAAAATCGTTTGAATAATTTATTTTGAATAGACTCGGACTCTCTTGTGGACTTTATATGCTTCGGTGACGTATTAATATTTGATACGACGTACCGAACGAATGCATACCGAAAGCCGTTTGTTATCCTTGCCGGGGTCAATAACCACTTCCAAACGGTAATATTCGGTTGTGCATTGTTGACAACTGAGACCGTCGAGACTTACTCATGGGTGTTGCAAACATTCCTTGATACGATGGGTAATAAGAAACCAATCTTCGTAGTGACTAATGGGGATCAAGCCATGCGCAACACCATCCAATCCATTTTGCCCAATGCTCATCATCTCTTGTGTAAGTGGCATCTTAAAAGGAATGCCCTAACAAACGTGCACAAGAACGACTTCTTGGTAGGGGTTCGAATGGAGTATGTCATTGTAATGTATGCCAGATGTTTTTGAAACAGCTTGGATGAAACTTATCTAGGAGCATGGCCTAGAAAATTACAAATGGGTTGGGGAGCTTTATGCGAAACGTAAGTTATGGGCTGAGGCATACTTGTGGGGCCATTTCTTTGCTGATGCTAAGAGCACACAAAGATGTGAGGGCATGAATGCATTCCTCAATCACTTTCTGAAGCTTAAAATATGCATTTATGAATTTTTACAAGCGTATGATAGGGCGCTCGCAAAACTACGACACAACAAAGCGAAGGCTCAAACCGAAGCTGAGAACACAACTCCGGTGCTCTCAACAGGTCTAAAGGCTATAGAGAAACACATGGCACTAGTCTTAACTCGTACCATGGTCTACAAATTTTGGGATGAAATGGCATTAGAAAAGTCGTTATTTCTAGTTGACAAGGTTGAGAATGAAGACGCTCGTGTGTATTACTTCTCGAAGTACACGCAACCAGAACGCCGTTAGAATGTTGCATACCACGCAAGCAGTCAGACCATTAAATGTTCATGCACGAAGTTTGAGTCATTGGGATTATCATGTGCTCATATGATAAGTGTCATGAAAATAGAGCACTTGATAGAAATCCCAAAGACTTACATCTTGCCGAGGTGGACCATATCTGCGAAATCATCTCCGTTGCACGGTCGGACACCACTTCCATAATGGGTCACACAGGTCACATGATTCGGCGCATTATCAGGTGCATGTAATGAGTTGTGCTACTATGCCTCTCAATCAGCAGAAGGGTATGAAGAGGCGAGACAAGAGATTACAAAGCTAACTTGTTAGCTAAGAGAATTAACCACCAGGAATACAAAGGTGGGCCCTGGCAACAATGATGAGGGGGCGTCTATGCCTCCTAGTGTAGGTGTCCCTATCATCATAAAGGGCAAGGGCATCCATCACATTTTGCCAAAGATCATACCAAAGCACCAAAGATGTGGTAACTGTAAACTCGTTGGGCATACGAGAAACAGATGTCCACTACTTGGCGTACGTGCATCTGTTGAAGATGTAAAAGTGGAATGGCCATGTACGAATGATGACGATGATGAGTACCTTAAAATGCATGTTGGCACATTCGGAGGTTGGCGCCAACAATATTTCACCAGAGAAGATACACATAACGAATGCGACCCATCGTTCGTAGGCGGTCATTATGCACAAGATTTGTTTGACAGTGATTTCATCTACAACCAACATTCCATGGTTAGTCATTCTCTTATGACTAGCGTCCATCATTTGGTCTAATTTGAATTTGTTCTACTATAATGTTGAGTTCAGATTTATATTCCTCAATAAGATGGAACACACGCAACAGACCCCAACAGCGTGTATGGCCACATGCAGGTGGTGCCGATGCAGAGGACGGCTCATTTGATAATGATATGTAAGCACTCTTGTCGTAGGTGCCAGTTTGTTTGGGGTAGCAGATTTAGTGGATTGGGTAAGCTTTCGATCGCGTATTTTGTCGCCAGAGGGATTGTGACACCGGCGAACGCCGCCCTGATGATGCAGCTAGGTTGCATGCGACAGAGTGTTAATTGGACCCAAAATTTTTAATTGTTCGGATCCGTATAAGCGCGTTTGAGCGATTGGGCAGGCGGTAAGAAACTATAATGATCCACATATGTTAGCCGATACTAGTTGTGGGCTACATGAGGCTATGGCAGGACTCAATCTCAGTGAGGACAGGGTCGAACAGTTTGGCGCCGGAGGTATATATTAATACAAGTTTCCCTGAACCTATTTCTCTTATCTATTACTAAGCATGTAAGAAGGGTTTCTTCCAATTTTTGTGAGAAGATTATGGATGGTCTTTCAGCTACAACCTCAAGATGTTTGTTTTACTTGTACTTCTCCTAATCATGGCCATTTTATGAGATACTAAAAGCAATTGAGAGTAAATTGGTTAATAAATTTGTCCATTGGTGGCTTGGTGCAGATCAATGTTTCTCTATGAGAACTAGAATTGGAATTGCATTCATCTATAGTTGTGTAACTTTTTCATCATTTTGTATTATCATTGTGATTGTATGCACCACATTGACATATTTGTAGTGCCTCTAGTTTTGTAAGTTCATTCAATTGCTTTAAGGGTCGCTACAATTGAGTTTTGCCAGTTTCATTGGCACCTACTCTGCAGGATGGTACAGAGAATCTGATAAAATTGTGAAACTAGTCTGCTAGATTGAACTGATCATATTTGTGCTGGTTTGTTCATATGGTTCCTACAATTTCATATGTTTTCTTTCTTCCGCTGACTTGCTGTCACGTTCTTTTTGGGTACTTCATTAACCGATTACTCGTAGAATATTGTCACACTTTCATTTCTCCAAAAATCAAATGTGCCTGACGAATAAAATGCCAAAACATGGCACTTGAAAGTGACCAGTAATTAGCTTCTATAGAATAAGAACTATTTACAGTTGGTGTTGAAGCAAATCTAACTCAAAGGTTTTGTTTTTTTCCAAAAGAAAAAACAATTTTGACAAGTAAAGTGTGACAATATTTAATGTAAGCAATCAATTGATATCCTATAGTAAATAGCTTCTATAGAATAAAAACAACTTACAATTGGTGTTGAAGAAAATGTAACTCAAGGATTTGGTTTTTCTCTAAAAGAAAAAACAATTTAGACAAGCAAAGGGTGACAAATGGTCGCACAATCGGATAGAAAATTATTTTCAGTCTCGACATGTATTGTCTCAAATGATTTCGGACCACCTATTTGTGTGGCTCCCATGTGGTGGGATCCACACAAATGTATGACAACACTTATGAGGACTTGATTCAGGCTATTCCCACTTTTGTGTGAATTTTTAAATTTTTATTGAAAAATTTTATTTTTATTTTTTTGGTTTGTCGAATATGATTAAAAGAAGGAAACAAACTTAATAAAGAATAAAGTAAACAAAACCATTGACTTATTAACTTATTTTATTTTTTATTGTTTTGATAATTTTTCAGTTTTTTATTCTTTTTCAATAAAAAATTAAAAAAGTAAAAAAATAACTTCAAAATAAAAAAACTCAATAACAATAAAAATGAATAATATAGAATAAAGTTAATAAAACTATGATAATTATAATAAATAAATAAACGAGTTTATTTTAAATAAGCTCGTCTAATAGCAAACAAGTACTGCAAATAATAACATAAAAAAGAATTTAAAAAGAGACACCTAGGAATTGGCGCTCGACCTGGTGCTCAACAGGCAGTGTTGGGCACCAAGTCTAGTGGCTCCCAGGAACTAGAGCACAATGTGGCGCTCGACGTGGCGCTCAACAGGGTGTGTTGGGCACCAAGTCAAGTGGGTCCTTCAAATGGCGCTCAACGTGGCGCTCGACCTGGCACTCAACAGGCTGTATTGAGTGCCAAGTCCAGTGGGTCCTTGAAATGGCACTCGACCTGGCGCTCAACAGGCTGTGTTAGGCACCAAGTCCAGTGGCTCCCAGGAACTGGCGCATGTCGTGGTGCTCAACAGGTTGGGTTGGGCACCAAGTCTAGAGAATCACTTGAAATGGCGCTGGATAAGCGCTCGAATTAGCGCCCAACAAGCCTGAAGGAACCATTATATATTAGTCACCATTTTTCATAAAATGTTTTTGTAAAATACATGAAAATCATTGTGTTTTATTAACTTTAGTATTGAAATAGATTTTGGTCGTTATCTTTAAAATATTTACTTAATTGACTAATATCATATAACTTCTTTTGGAAAATTCATCGATCGAAAAATGAAAGACAATGATTTCAAGCCAATTTGGTCCAAAAATTTACTCAGAACATCAATGAACGAAAACCCATTTTTGAATTTGAGGGTTTAGGGTATAAATGTAATTTCCTTGGATAATATAAAAATTTATTAGTGGATCGTTCGGCCTGAAATAGTATTTATAGCTTTTGTTTAGGGATTAGTCTTATTGTAAGATTAATTTTATTAAAAAAAGTTTGAATATAAACAACTCAATTGTGGAAGACTAGCCCCTTACGGTCATTTGAGCTGAGCTTGGGCCAAGGTTGAACATGTTAATTTTTAAATGTGCAGAGCTCGAACACATTATTGAAATGATATTCAAGTTCGAGTCAAGCTTGAACAGGATAAAAAGAAATCAAACTCGTTAATGCCTAGCTCTGTTCGTTTACACCCCTACTTGCCATTCTAACGTAATATTCAACAAGTCATAAAAAAATTGATACAACATTATTTGTTAGGAAAAACACGTCAAATTATAAAAGTACTTTATGTAAGTAGAAATGTTAAATGCATAGTAAGTGGGTCACTATTATCTCCCACTTACCTAATTAAGGTGAGTCAATATTGCCTCTTTAGAAGTATTTTTTGTTATATGGTTATTCGATTCACTACATAAATAATGCTGCATAGTGTTCTGAAACTAAAATATAATTACTCACAAAACACTAACATAATCCAAGTATGTAGGCCACTTTCATCACCCAATCACATTTGAAAAACACACCACATGACAAATGGTCGATCTCAACAACACCATGGGCGTGCTAACGCACTCAATTAGCACATTGTTTCTCTTTAAGAAGTAAAATAGGAATTATTAACGAGTACAAAGCATAAACAGTTCCAAGGCCTACATCAATCACGACTACTGCAACTACTGTGTGGGATTACGTTTGTATTGTTACGATCATGCACGTCTCTTTGCTAGGCTGGGAAACTTTTTATATATCTTCTCAAGTACAGTTGACTTATGCTTGTTATGCGTGTGCATAACAAGGTCCACCACTAGCCTCTTCCTTACAACCTCGGAATCAAACATCAACTACATGTGAAGATGGAAATGAATAAACAAGTTACAGATCGGATTACTTATGTTGAGTAAATAATTTCAATACTTTAGCACCATTTAGGTACCTTTGGCATGTCAGACTCATCCAGATGTTGGCACTCATAATATTTTACGACGTGCATGCCACAGTCATACCTATATTACATATGCGATCGCATTAAAAGACAACACTATATGAGGAATGCCAAAAAGTTGAAATGAAACTAACCCATGTTCTTGTTGTGGCACCCATTTGAGTCGACGGATCGAAAATTTGTTTATACTGGGCACGGGAACCCCGTCACTATAGATGTAATTAGGTAAGACCTGGTCGAAGAAGCGAACCTGCATCTAGATGAAAGCAGGCAAACGTCATTGGGCATAAATAGTAGCAACTACTAAACATGGAAATATGGGAGTATACTAACCAGAGTCTTTACTGACTCCTTTCGGCCGAGATTTCGCATTGCCGAAAGGAATGAATCTAAAATGTAGATAACTTTTTGGTGCATGCCGATGACGACCATGTACCAATGTTGTCCATTGTCGTTGATAGGAATGTAGATTTGTACGAAATATATGAGAATGGGAATGCATTATTATAGCAAGTCACAAAGCATAGTGATCATAGAATATTACCCATTCACATGCAACTAGGCGGCCTATATAGCGATGCATGCCAAAATATGACGACAGAATTAAGTTTGGCTTGGCATTCCCACTCAATATCATTTGCTATGCAAACACAAACCATAATAATAAGGTTATATACAATATAAACCAAATGACGTCAATGGAAACATCGATCGAAAATTAAATTGTAAAGATGCATACCGCTACATAAGTAGGCAAAAACCAATTTGTCCATAATTTGTCCGAACTATGCTCTCGTTGAAGGATGGTTTTATTAACGGCGACACAAGTAATGATCTGAGCATTTGCCAATTAAGTTATGGTAGTTGACAAATGAGTGAGGATGAACATAACAAAACAAGCAATATAGATACTCACTGCGTCACTCAACCATTCTCTTGGCGGTAGTGTCAACAAGTCATGTCGCCTCATGTAGTCGGTGGTTGTTTCAATTAACACCTCCCTACAGAACCCAAAGCAAACAACTCATCAAAAGGAAAAACATATTTTGAACATGAAGTCATATTATGTGGGATACAACCTTGCCAACATCATCGTATCAAAGATGTATGTTGCGACGTGAGTCTCCAAGCTCGAAAGGGTGGTAGCTTACTTCACCACCATCGCCGTCTGTTTTCATAATGGAATCGGGGGAGTTATATGCGTATAGTAAACAAATGTATTTTATTTTATAACCACTATATATGTATTAATTATCATCAGTAATTTGAAGGTTTGTAATTTGTTACCTTCGCAGTTGATTGTTTACCATACCGTCCTCTGCACTTCGTTCGTCTTTGCTTACCTACACTACTGTGAACCATGTAAGGACCCTCAGACAGCACAGGTATTGTTTGTGTTTGAATATTATGGTCAACGGGTCTAGTGGCCACCGTCGTAGGAACATGTGGAGTAAGCAACATAGAAGATGACTCAATAGACAACCTGATGTGGATCGTCGTACAAGGAGAGCGTCGTTGGACTTTGATCGGGGATAACGGCCCTGTCACCTGAAAGGGCAGGGGCAAGCGTGAATGTATCTTTTTCTTCGATTTCAACATTCTTCATTTCAATGTCTTCGTTATGTGGATCAATAGTGTGAAATACATGAAGGCTAGGAGTGGCCTTGGGCTTGGGCGAGGGGATAACGTCCTCAGTGGCCCGTCCAAACGGTCCTGATGCATGAGGAAGCACCAATTCCTGCTTCAATTTGTTGAGTGCATCATGTAGTGAGGTCGACAGCGCGTCCATCGAGGCTTTCATGTAATTGGAATAGTCGTGGAATCCCTGCTCGAGCTTGGACACACGCCCTACACATTCTCGTACTTTAGCTTCAATTCTTGTTTGACTTTCTTTGACTTTCTCGTCTACTCTTCCCCCATCTTCCCCAACGCTCTTCGTACTAAAAGGACCCGACTCAACCTTCAATGCAACTTGTTACAAAATGGTGAACGAGTTTAGTAAAGAAAACATAAATATTACTTATGGTACAGTCCTTTTATGGGTATTTGATAATATTAATCGAATATTTTGTTAACTTACTTTCTCATTATCTTTAAATCCCAAGCAGCCCAATGATTTCATCCGGAACAAAATCTCCTTGTCTCCCCAGTATTGGAGACCAGGTGTAGGTCTCTTCATCCATGGGATGGAGAATTGTCTCGCAGGTGTGCAACTCTCAAAGTAAAATAGCTGTACAATTCATATAGCAAATAGGAGCCGTTAGATTGGTTACTTAAACATGGGATAAGATTTATGGAAGAACGACTAGAGGAGAAAGGAGAAGGCGAACAAAAAGGCTAAGAAAGACGTACCATGAGGAATAGCAGACAACCTTTGAGGCCCCGTTGGCCTTTCTCTTTGAATGTGCGAACCCCCTATATGAGGAAATCGAACACGAAACGGCTCCAATCATATTGACCGATCACTGAGATATCTTCCAAGGCGTGTAGATATCTCCGATTCACTCCTAGATCAAAAGTTGGGCATAAGATGGCCCCAATGAGGTACAACACCATCTTCTGACAAAACATTTCGTCAGCAGCCTCCATCGCGCTCAACTCATCTTTCAACTATTTTAGTGCGATTGAACCGGCTTGACTGATCTCAACCGACATACACAGGTCGTGTATCTCAGTATGAATAGATTTGATTGGCACAGGCTCCCCATCGCATGGCAACCCAAAAATGTTGTGAAAGTCCAAGGGTACAACTAATATCTTCTTCCCATGGACGTTCAAGGTCACCGTGGATGGGTCGACCATCTCCACTAACCACTGATACATTTGTCTTGGCAACTTTGTACAATGTAAGTGGAGTAGGCCACCAAACCCCATGTCCTTACATGCTTGGACTTACGTGGGCCGCAGGCCTTGTAGGGTGATGTACACAGAGTTCAAAGCGATCCGTGTCGTAATCGATGCCTACAAAAAATAACAAAAAAAGGCAATGAGAACGTAGGAGATGGGGCATTGGTTACTGAAAAGTATAATACATATAACTATGCTAAACCTAACACGGTATTCAATTACCTTTGGAGACTTGATCGAAAGAACCTCGGTCTTCTCTACTTCATACCACTTCAAGGCAGCCTTTGCTATATTCTCGTATTTCAGCTTCTCACTTTTTGGAAGCGCCTTCCACTTCTTTCCCACTTCTCGCTTAAACTATGAGAATTAACCATCATATAACAATAATTATACATAAAACGCGTGAAACTAATAAAATTGAGCATCACCAGAGAAGCAACGATGACAGTACCTCAAGGCTTAGAATGTCAGTGGATGACTGTTGTTTTCTCTTTGTGCATTCGTCTTGACTACAACTGCAAATAGTGAGGCATTAATATGACAACAAATAACATGGTATCTAACATGGAAATATATTTACAAATCTTACTAAAAATAAATCCATGCACCGCAAGGTCGCTTAGGGATCGTGTGTTCTCCCTTTTTTTTCCATATGAACTGTCAAATAAACAATAAACATTTATTGGTAAATTATTTCAAGTGAAAACAAGGAAGACATAAGTCCTTTTGTCCCTCTAAGATCCAGTATTACCAACCCAAGCATAAAGGCAGTTAGATAATATTTTAATTAAATCAATCATGCATTCCAATAATTATTCATTTGGTCCATTTTCACAATATAATTCATGCATATCATAAAGAAATGAGCTAACAATATAAAAGAGTTAGAATCCATGCTACCTTGATTTTCGTATCAACTTTTATGTAGAACAGTTGATGTGACCGGGTTAAATATAAAGAATACTGCATGGAAAGAAAGATATTGTGTGGTAGCTATAGAGAATAAGAAATATTCAGATCGCATTCCATAAATCAAAGATTAAGTTAGAAAAACTTCACCAAAAGATATGTCCAATTTCATAGATACCTATTAAATTACTCAACTTAATGAGAAACTTCATGAAGCATGGGTGTTTGTGAAGCAATGACGTGTCCAACAAATTGTTTCATCGTTATGTCATCACAAGTAATGGAAATGTTTTCATTTTTTGTTGTGAAGATTTATGATCCAATTGTATACTATGTAGATACAAACAAATATCCACTTACATTTTACATAAGTTACGAATTTTGATGACATTATACGTAGAGAATTTTAGCTGTAGATATCTCATCCTTCTTTGTACTTACAAATCAACGAGGGCCTTACAATCTGAGATCTCTTACTAAAAGGTAGGACATCTATGTAGGCTAAAGCGGACTAAGTATAAGAGTCGACATGATTCATAGTGTTTGAAATATAATAATTTACCATTTACATGTGGGAGCCCTTTTAATGTGAATTTTTTGCTAAATGATAGTGCAACATGAATTCAAAACTAGCGTGATTATGAACATAAACGTGCTACAAAAAGAACACACTTTCATAGGACACCAAAGAACAATGTGGTCATCTTACCAATTTGACCTTATTCATTTATTATGGGGACAAATTCCTCAAATTTAGTGCAAATTAAAATTTGAAGCATGTCCTAATGTTATGTTATCGATTTTAAGGTACCATTGAAGACAATTTTGGCAATTATTGATAGTTACATGACTTTGATTCTTCTCCAATTTGATTTAAATTCGTATAGATGTTATCAATTTGGATGGTAAGATTGCCATGCTCATTATCTCCTTCGAAATCTAACAGAAATTGGACTTCTGTAACCTTCAAGTGCCTAATCAGCAAGAAGCCCACAACTCCACGGGTAAGGTCAGTCGAGAGATCTATTTGTAATAAGTATTTCATGTTTTCCACCTAGGGGTCTTGCCATGTTTCTTCCTCAATTGGGCGACTCTCTCTTTTTACAATTATCCTCCACCACGTACCTTTTGAACCTCCCAACAAACCACCCAAACCATAGCTCCACCACTGGCACCACTCGATTTCTTTTTTCTCCCTAATGTGTATGAGTTAAGCATCCTTTTTGGTTATGTGGGTTTTTCCATTGACATCGCATTTTACTTTTGAAATTGACATTCACAAGTAAAATTGAGCATCACAAGGATTTGGGTTTTTTTTAAAGCATTATATATGATGCTCCTATTATTGTCATTTTGAAATGTAAACATATTCTAAACTTTCACTTTCTCATGGTGTTCAGTTGTGTTGTCTAAAAAATATTTGCCTACATTGGGAATAAATCAAACTATGAATGAGCTTTGTGTTAATCTCTTTTAAATTTTGGCTGTTGATTTAACCTTTGGTTTACAGTGCCTAAATTGCCATTGAATTTTTATGGAATTTGTGATTTTTGGTGCATGTGACTACTCTGTTGTTAATATTGGTTGGTTTTATGCGCGCATGTTCATCATCTTTTGAGTTTTGTCCCTCACCCTACCCCAAAAATAAATAGTTTCAGGGTGTGTAACACGGTATTCGATGTATTTAAAATTATGAACTTAATGGTTATAGCTGGAAAGATGTGAATATGACTTAAAGCGGATTTATAAAACATACTTGTTCATGATGTTAACTTATAGGTAGGAGTAGTACTAATTGTGTTCGTTGATTTAGAACCAAATGCTACAAGCAAAAACTAATAACTACACCTGTTTATGCCATGTCTAAAACAAGTGATGTGTAGCCCAATGCTAGTAGTAATTGCAAAATATGAAAAATGGTACCTTCAAGTGCGGTCCTTCAAGTGTATTTCCTATTATTGCTTTTTTTTCTAGTAATAGTAGGTTTATATCCTCAGCTTATTTTGTTATGCTCTAAGTTCTAGAGTCTTTCTTTGAATATTGTCCAATTTGACACTTCTACGTTCTAGGTCTTTACATTAATCAACTCCTTGAGAGCTTCTTGACACTCATCATTACTTTTTCTTTCTTTAATTACGAGGACTTGATGCAAGCATTCCAGAGCCTTTCATCAAGACCTAGAACTTATTAAAGAACGCATTAAAGAACGCCAAAGCAATGATGAGATTCAAGAAGCTCACAAGGAGTTGATTACTGTAAAGATCTAGAACTTAGAAGAGTCAAATTGGATAATATTCAAAGAAAGAGCCTAGAACTTAAAGCATAACAAAATAAGCTGGGGATATATACCTATTAT
>JAULJZ010099418.1:0-11957 GCA_032270985.1 Heliamphora pulchella | reverse complement strand
TTTTGCTGAGACCCTGATTGGTCTAGATGCTATCCACCGGGCTATAACCACGTCTTTTGATTGTAGTCCTCTACTTCTCCAAGTAAAACTCAAATCTCTCATTTTTCAGCTCTTCTCTCCTTTTGCCAATTTGTTTTTCAATTTTTACCGCTCTTCTCTCATTTTGTTGATTTCTTTCGAATTTTACTGCTCTTCTCCCCTTTTCCCACTATCTCTCTTTATTTTTCCACATATCTCTCTTTTTGTTGATTTCTCTCGATTCTTACCTATTTTCTCTCTCTTTAGATCTGGCTGATAGACATGGCAAATCTTTTGTAAAAATTGGCTTCGAATGGGTATAACACTGCTATCTTTGTCCATCGTCCTTTTTGCTCGATATGCACTATCGAGGTAGTTTGGAGACAGTATCTTTCTTCGCTGACTAAAAGAGACATCACTTGGCAGTGCTCTTAGTGACGGATCCCTTTTACGACTTTGACCACTATGGATGTCACGCCCCGACTCTCGGATCACGTGAACTCCACTTGATAACTCAATATTAAAGAATCACCGAGGCCTTTATATACAACTCTATTTATGGTTAAAACCTTCTAATACTTAGATATAATTCGTTTTAAAAGAAGTTCCTTTCTAAAACTTCAAAAATATTCTAAGTTTATTTCTTAAAAATTTCGGCAGAGTTTTCTCTATTTTTCGGACTTCCAATTTTCTTGTAAACTTGTTAAACTCTAAACACAAATTTATACACAGGCACCACCTGGATTTTAATTCTCAAACACAATCAAAACTACTACAACCATTCATATCTAATTACATAACAGGTATACCAATTCCCAAAAGCAATTAAGCCATACAAGCTTAAATTACATAGTAATTAACATCCTCCACTTCCTTACTATTATATTCATCTCCATACGAATCAAACCATACATTAATTTCACTAGCTGCATTCATCTATGACAATCTCACAATTTCCATATAATTTCTCAATACAATTCTTTGAAGCAAATACACGAGATTTTTATATTTATCTATATATGATTACATCCATAAATGAAATTGCTCATTTCTTCCAAAATATTCATCAAGATCTCATCCTTTGCTTGCCTTTCTTTTATTAAAACATGTAAAATGTTGGATACATACAACTTGAGCCGAAGCTCGTAGGATAAGACTAATAACAGTACAATGCATGATTTGTGAGGTGTGAATGACATGTTATGATACAATTTCGTTCAAATCATGTCTACAACCTATTTCATACTTTATATACTATCTTCTTTCCTTATTTTCATAATTCACACACCTCCATGTATTGTAACACTGAATCTTTTTAAATCTTTCGACTCTTAAAATTTGTAACACTTCCTCTTAACTTATCTTTAATTATTCTTTTCTCATTGCAACACGAAGAGAAGGACAGGCAACGCACAGCCGCGCCTCCACCACCAACGCAACCAACCGTCAGCCTCTGTGCACCTTAGCCGCCGGCTCCGCCACACCCCTCCCCCGTCATACCTTCACCGGCGCCGCCACCTGTTCTCGCCAGCCACTGCCACACCGCCGGCAACTCCTTGTGTTTTCTCTCCACTCACTCTCCCCACCCTCTCGGCCTCTCCCCTTAACCATAACCGAACCACCACACCAAGCACGGCCACGACATCACCTCTGTCGCAACGCCTCTGTCACCCAACGCCGACCACCTCACGCCGTGGACGTCGCCCTTTGCCGACCCAGCAACCATCCCTCTCTCTCTCATATGTAGGCGCTGTGTGTGATGTTTGTTTTGGATGATTTGTTTGCTTGAAATTAAAATTTAAATTGTGTTAAATTAAAAGTTAAAAATAATTAAGAGAATTTTATGTGTGTGTGTGTGTGTGTGTGTGTGTGTGTATATATATATATATAATGTTTAAGATTTAAGTAGAATAAAAGGACTTTATTAACAAATCTTAGTTAGATTAGATGAAGTTTCTAAATTTAAGAAAAATGCTTAAACAAAATTAGTTATTTTGATTACGGTAAAGAATGGAATAGTTTAAAAGTTTTATTTTAACAATGCAATCTATGCTATTTTTACATGTATTTAGAAAGAAAATTAATTTTAAAGAATTTTGTTCTTTAAACTTAAGAACAATAAAAAGTTCCTTACATCAAAAGATTAAGATATTTTATTATATTGCAAAATCTTAGTTAAGCTATCAAAAATATAAAGAAGTTTATTAAAATTTGTACTTTGAGGGTCTTGGTTAATTAATTTCTGTAAGACTTAGTAAAATAAATAGTGGTCAAAATAACAAAGTTTGAAATTTTACATGGATTTAATATTCACCTTTCTTGTGTAACAGTTACAGTTTTAAAATGATAATTTTATAAAATAAAAGAGTTAGAAAAATTAAAAGATTTAAAACATGAGAATTTCATAGTGAACTTCAAATGAATTCTTAAGAAGAAATAATTGACCAGAAAATAAAAATAGGCTAACTTGATTATGATAAATTCACTAAAATTAATATTTTATATGTTCATCTAGGTTTGGGTACGTCCGGACGAGACTGATTGAATTAAATTCCTATGAAAACTAGGTGAGTCTCATATATCTTTGTTACTTGAGTTTTCCTATTATGTTTTGAATGCAATGTAATGTGTTTTCGCATAAAATGATATTTTCGTACAACTTTTCTATCATTGATATATCTGTGAAAAATGTGAATATCCTTGGTTTGAGAAAGACATGAATATCCTGAAATTGTGTATATGATGATAGTTTGAATAGTGTTAACCCGATCCCTTGGGTGTTGAACAGCGAGCTGTATAAAGATGGGATCACGGCCAGGTGATTGTTGGTTATGATATCATAACGAAAAGGGTTGTAGGGTCGCTCCCTACGTAATTCTGGCATAGCCAAGAGCTTATTACCGTATGTAGGGCTTAATGCCTTTAACCTATTTATGGAAAACCTGCTAAAAAATAGTGCCTATAACTATTTATAAAAAAAAAAAACCTTCTAGGGCTTAATGCCTGAAATATGTCTATGAAAAATGATGTTTTTGACAGTTTGATGAGATGTTTTCATATGGTAAAATTGATATTTCTTGACAAATCTGTAACCTTGATATATGTGCACTTACATAAGTTTTGTACTTATGAAATTGATATTATTACATTTCAGGCAAGGTGAATGCAGGATGATCGAAGAGAAGAATCTATCATTTTGTGTTATTAGTTGAAACACGTGTACCTAATTATATTTAGATGTAAATGTTTTGTACTCAACTCTTCGCCTGTAAAGTTAGTATACTTCATGACACTAGTTTGACTCTAGGTATGTTTGTAAATTCTTGTTTTTGTTAAACCTTTTCTAAATAATATTTTTGAAAATCCTTAAACAGTTTGAAAAGTAGGCCTCGGGTGAGCTTGAATCACTGTCCGGTCACGAATACCATTTATAAAAATGGAACCTGACAGTGATACTATGCCATACTCCCAACTCACACCCCAATCCATACTACTGCTTGATCTTAACTCGAATACTGGAATTGGACTGCATCTCGAGGATTGGATTGACGATCCTACATTCCACGACTTGAGGACTCATTTGGATTATCGCGTTTCATGTATTTTGTTAGAACTCCAACTCTTCTCCCTCCACATTTCTTGTCCATGGGGAGCAATCGGGTTAATTTTAGTATTTTACTTTCAAACTTGCCCCCTTTATTCTTAGAACATGTGATGATGTAGTCAATTGCTTTGATTCCCCTATTTGCATGATATATTGCAATATTTGATTACTAATGTAGAATAGTTGAGTTAAGAGCATACTTAGTTTTGAGGAATTTGGTTACCTATCACGGTAATTTGATAAAAAATAGTCTCAATTGTGATTTTGTTATATTGAACACTAGCACCCCAACACATTGTCCTTTAGAATTTAGCAAAATAGTGGCTACAAACCCTATGATCGCAACAATCATTGTTGTTGTCATGACATTCTGGCACTGACATCCTCACGGCCGTAACAATCAATGTTGCACCCATGCATTCTTACTCCTTTTTTCCTTACGACGCAACATGTATATGTTACGGTCGCAAGCTTTGTTTACTCCCAGTATCTTAATTTTGTTCCAGTATCCTAATTTTGTTGTTATAGTATTATGTATGATGTCCAGTATGTTATTTTCAATGTCTATTAGAATGGTTAAGGTTCAAAACTCTTAGAATTGCTTCATTTAGGTTAGAATCATGTTATGCTTACTTCGTGTCATGATTAGGGATTGCTAGTTTAGATTAATCGATAGTATCTTTTAATCGTCGCATGCGATTTGTGCTATGTATTCTTTAGTTAGACTTTGTATGCTTAGGATTTAGGACGCCTTTTACATTTGGATGACATTTTGATGCGTTTATACGATAGATTATGTATTTTCACTATTTGATTTTGGATGTTCTCTCTTTGACTACATTTTTTGTATTTGCATGCATTTGAAAAATTCATTAAAGAACCAATGATGATTAGTAGAGGCCAACATTACGGTTAGGCGAACAGGGTGCCTAACACCTTCCTCGATTCGTACCTTAACCCTAAAACCTTTATTTTCCCTAGTTAAACGTTTCAACTATCAGTGGCTCATTTTTGTTTTTCTTAATTTTTTTTTAAAAAAAAACAAGCTGCGACTCTATTTTCACAAAAAGGATTTTCAAAATCTTTTGGTTTTCAAAGTGTTAGAATTTTTTCAAAATGAATCTTAAATTCTCTATTTTTAAATTAAACCCAAAATTCCGACGCCACGGTATTTTCTGACGATTTTGTTGGGGATTGTTTTAAAAACAAGTAAGAGAACTAGACATGAAAACATCACTGATTCTTAATTTGATTTTCTCATTTGCACCCTCGCACGTATTTTGCATTGTTCTCATCCCCTGCTTGGTCAACTCAATATACAGGTCAGTTTACTGTCTTAGGGTTATGTCAGGAAGGCCGGCAAGCCTTCTAATTGTACGCTCCTTTAGGTGCGACAAAAGAGTTATTATGTACCATTAGACCATGTCCTGCACCATACCAGGCATGGAATATATATTCTTGACTCTATTCAGAAAGTACCCAAAGTGTTAACCAAATCGGCCTTTTCGCATATAGTAGCGGCTTTTTCTGTATATAGTAGCTTAGAACCTCCCATTAGGTACATAACTAGTAGGATTAAATGTTTTTATTTAATTGTATGTTTTGTTTGCGTCTGTATAGGACCTTTTGTTTGTTTGTTCGGATTAAGATAGTTTTTCTCCTAGGGTTTAGCTCAGGTTTACTCCTGAGTTTTGTTCATTTTAGAATGGTTTTCCTCTCGGGTTCTTACCTAGGTTTTGGTCTTAACTTTGGTCTATTTTTCTCTCCGGGGTTTTGCCCAAGTTTTGGTTAAGGCCTTCATTTTTAGCTTAGGATAGCTTTCTCTCTCCTGGGGGTTCTATCCAGGATGTCGGCTTAGTACCTTCGGATTTGTTTAGGCTTGTTTCCTTTCTTAGACTCCTATCCGAGTTCTGGCTTAGGGTTTTGTTTGGTTTAGATCTGTTTTCCTCTCAAGATGCTGTCCGGTTTCTCTCGTAGAACCTTTGGTTAAACCTCTATCCTGGGTGTTCCTTTGTTTAGTGTTAGTATAATTTTTGGGTTTTTCTTTCAAGGTTTTCGGGTGCTGTGCTTTTTGATTTTCTGCTAGTCTGGTCCCAGCCGAGGCATTCTGCTATTTTGCTGCTCGTAGTCAGTTGTTCTGCCATTCATTATCAGGGATCTATCTGAGAAGTTTCTTATGCTTGCTTTTCTCCTCTTAGATTCTCAAGATTTTGTTCTGATTTTATATCATTGAGTCAGAAGAATCGCATCCAGTGCGTATTTAGGCTAGATCAGTAACAGGAAGACTTTACAATATATTCGAGCAGACAGTGGAATCGTCTGAGATGGTAGAGAAAAAAGTGAACTTGGCAGCCCTGATGAGGGTGATTTCTGATAAACAGAGAGCGATCGAGCAATAAACTCAAGCCCAGATTTAGTGTCAGACAAAAATCTGGGCAATTCAGGCCCGCTTGTCGGGTGTAAATGAGTAGCAAGAAGACCTGAATGAAAATGGAGAGGATTTCTAGGGTGATAATCAGGGTTAGGATGGACCACAGGTTGTCGTACCATCTTGGGTTCTTCGTCAGATCATGGTAGAAGAAGAAAATACAACCAGTCTAGGGAATCTGCGCTAGCAGAAAAGATTAATAGGATAGAAAATGTGTTGAGGAAGGAAAAGGGAGTAGAGAAGTATATGCCAAATGTGGGAGGCTTGTGCCTATTCCCAGATGCCAGGCTGCCGAAAAAGTTTAAGACGCTAGAAATGGAGAAGTTTAATGGAACTGGAGATCCTCGAATTCATCTGAGAATATACGTCAATACCCTATCTCCCATGGGAATCGATGATGATGTTAAAAGCCCAACTATTCCACCGATCTCTTTCAGGAGTAGCCCAGAAGTGGCTCCACTCTTTTGATGTTGCCAAGACTAAAATATGGAAAGATATCGCCACAACATTTGTCAATCAGTATAGCTACAACGTTCAGCTAAACGTAATCATCCGAGAACTTGAAACCACCCGAGAGGAGGGTCGGGAATTGTTTGTGGAGTTCCTGACTCGATGGAGAGGAAAGACGGCTAAAATGAAAAATCAATCGATGAAAAAGGAGCAGATAAGAATTGTGGTAAAGAACTTGCAATCCCCTCTGAAATGCTATTTGATCACATAGTTGCTTTCCACTTTTGAGCAGCTTTTCGACGCTAGGGTTCAGATTGAAGATGCAATCTAATAGGAAGACATAGAGAAAGCTGAGCCAAGTCAAAAATAGAGAAGACCTTACCCTACCAACAATCTGAATCAGAATCAGCCTACCCTCTCTACAAATCTTGTTTCCCGATCAAATGAAGTGAACCTTTTGAACCCTCAATCCGAACAGCCAAACTCTTCATCTTCCACACCACCCAGAAATAAACAACCACTGCAGCATAAGATGCCGAGGAGAGTCTTCACTCCCCTCAATATAACTCTGTCTACAGCTCTTAATCGACTTGTCAAGAAGGGGCTAATAAAACTTCTTGATCCAATGCCGCTATCAAACCCCCTGCCACCAAGATACAACCCTTCTCGGTACTGTGCATTCCATCAAAGTCACGGGTATTTGATCGATAACTGCCTAAGACTCCACCATAAAATCCAAGACCTCATTGACAACAAGATCATTCCACCTCCCTCTACTGTTCAAAAATCGAATGTCACAACCAATCCACTGTCGAATCATGTTAAGCAGGCCGGTGTGAACTGTATTTATCTGGGGCAGCCATAAGACCTAGTTGTTATATCTGTCTGGTATATTTTCTACGCTCGTATATTCCAACTGCTGAGGATCAGCGGTTCTATTCATTGATTATGGTCGAAAATGGGTGGGACATGGAGGAATGGAATGACGCAGCTTGGGATGAATATGAATAGTAGGTTAGGTAGACAACCAGGAGGAACGCAATGATGACGATGACTGACTGTTAGATTACCCGGTACGGCCATACAGATTCGGTCACATTCTAGATGGTGTTGCTCTTCCTCAGCTTTTTAAAGGAGTCTATGTTGACAAAATGCAATCCTACTGGTTAGTTCGAACGGTGTTGAAGTCAAACGAGGATGAGTGGACTGAGTTATAGGCTACCTAGAAACAATAAGTGGGATACATATGAGAAAATATCTAGGGGTTGGATGACGTCGACAATACGTGGGAAATTGAAGACGAGGAAGAAAGGAAAGGAAGGCTAGAGTGCACCAATCTAGATGATTTGTGAAATTTGAGAGTTTCTCGTACATCGTCGAGGTCAGACAGACTAAAACCACCATGCCAGGTTTATGGGATCCTGAGGAAGGTGTTGATCACCTGACCAAGAGTGGATGCCACTTTAAGTTGGCTCAGCTACAGAAAGGATAAGCAAGTAGGAAAGGGAAGGAGAAGGAGCAAGAAGAGGAAGACGATGCTGTGCTAAAGCAATTGAAAAAGACCCAAGCTAACATCAGCATCTGGAATCTGTTGATGGCTTCGCACAAGTAGCGACAGGCTATGCTGAAGGTGCTAAATAAAGCAAATATTTCGATAAATGCAACCCCAAAACAACTGATTGGGCTCATTCTGCCGACTGCAAAGCCTAGGGTAATTTTCTTTTCTAATAAGGATTTGCCGTTGGAAGGAAGAAATCATAAATAACCCCTGCATATCACCGTTAAGTGCTTCGAAAAATGGGTCCTGATTACCCTTATTGATAACGGGTCGACACTGAATGCATGCCCGCTTCGAACATCAATCTATTTAGGAATGAAGCTAGACCACTTCATGCCTAGTAACCAAAGGGTCAAGGCTTATGATAATACGAGGCAAGATGTACTCGGGTTGGTGTTGTTTATTATATCGGTTAGGTCGTTGAAGACTTCTATAGAATTCCATGTGTTGGATGTTCCAACGTCTTTCAATCTGCTACATGATCCGAACGTTTAAGTAGTACCTTCTACCATCCACTAGAAATTGAAACTGATTAAAAAGAGGGGATATTTCCTTAAGCGGTTTCAAGTTTGATGAGGCTCAGATGGTGCAGATGCTCTTGAAAAAGGAGAAAAGCTATATCAACTCCTATGTTGTCACGATGATGAGGCGTGTGTCTTATTTCTTGGAGATGGGATTAGGATGTCAACAGCAAGGCAACCCGGACCCCATTTAGGTGCTACCAAGCTCACATAGTTTTGGTTTAGGTTATAAACCAACAAAAGAGAATTTGGAAGAACCAAGGAAAGGACAGAGAGGAAAAAAGGTCAGATACTCTAGAACATTGAACAGTTACTTCGTCAATAAAGGTGAAGACTTTCCTTACTGTGGTTTTCCAGAACCATGGTTTGATAAGGAGACTAACTAGAGGCTGCTAAGGTTGGAGATCTCTTTTAGTCACAAATTATCTGATTTAGAGGAGGAGGAAGCCACCAAAGAGGAAAAGGAAAAGAAGATTCAAGGGAAAGATGATTGGGCAGAAAAGCTGGACAACGTTGGTATGGAAACTTTGTTCAGTAACCAAATGCACATAACTGACCAGGATTGCTTGATGATGGGCTACGATGCGCTAGTTGATTATACCAGGCTCATCGTAGACGTGGCGTAAAAATATGTTAAAACCTGGTCTTTTGAGTATTTTAATTTGCATGATATATGTTTTGAGTTCGAGTTTAGGTTGTGTGAGTTTTTGCTTGGTTCTAACAAGCTGGATGTCCAGTCTAAGGGCACATCTGTCCGCGCATCCTCCTCCCTCTTTGCTTTTGAATTTGTAATTCCATCTCTTTTTAACATCAATGAAATGAACGAGATTTCCAGTTACTCTGCTTTGTTTGATTTATTTTATACGATTTCTGACGATTTTAAATTCGATAGGAATGTCCTTGAAGAAATAAAAACTTTAATAAAAATATAAGAACAAATGCGCGCTCAACCTATAACTGAAGAAACTTTGTTAATTAATCAGGGTAATGAAAAATAATCCACTAATTGTCCAAATCGGTTCTTTATTATCTCTAATTAAACGTGTGCAATTAATAATTTTATTAAAAGAATTCAAAGGCGTCTTTGCATGGTCTTACGAGGATATACCTGGTATTGATCCCGAGATTGTTTAACACCAATTCCTTTGTATCCTGATGTCAAATCGGTCAAATAGAAATTGAGACGAATACAGCTAGAATGGGCACTGAAGATCAAAGAAGAAGTTACCAAGCAAACCAACGCTGGATTCTTAATGGTAATCGAGTATCCAAAATGGGTGGCCAACATTGTGCCGATCTTAAAGAAGAGTGGACGTATCAGAGTTTGTGTGAAGTTTTGGGACCTCAACAAAGTTAGCCCGAAGGACGATTTTTCGCTGCTGCATATTGATGTCTTGGTGGACAGTACAACAAGGCACACCCTCTTGTCGTTTATAGATAGCTTCTCCGTGTACAATCAGATCTTAATGGACCTTGAAGACAGAGAAAAGATGACATTCACTACACCTTGGGGCACCTATTATTATCATGTGATGCCATTTAGTTTGAAGAATGCAGGGGCAACCTATCAGAGGGTTGCAACCACCTTATTGCACGATATGATATATAAGAAAATTGAGGTGTATATAGATTATATGATAGTGAAGTTTAAGGATCGGGATGACCATATTGTAGTACTACAGAAGTTCTTTAAAAGGATAAAAAGTACATGAAGTGGTTTAACCCACAAAAGTGCACCTTTGGGGTCACAACAGGAAAAATGTTTGAATTTATGATTACTCAACAGGGCATCGAGGTCGATTCGTCAAAAAATAAAGCGATCATGGAAATGCCTCCTCCAAAGACCGAGCGTGAAGTCAAGGGCTTTTTGGGCTAGCTGCAGTTCATCAGTTGGTTCATAACCAAGCTAACAACCACCTGCGAGCCATTGTTCTGCCTGCTAAAAAAAGGGGGTCAAGTTCAAATGGGATTAGAAATACCAAGACGCCTTTGAAGTTTTATGTCAGTTCTTGCAAAACCCACCTGTTCTGGCTCTTCCCAAGCCCGATAGGCCACTAATTCTCTATTTGTTAGTGATTGACTTGGCTATGGGATGCATATTAGCACAAGAAGGAGAAACTAGAATTGAGAAGGCAGTCAACTATTTGAGTAAAAAGATGACCGGGTTCGAGATACGATATATGCTGCTGGAGAAGACGGTTTGGGCCTCCCAAAAACTGAGGCATTACATTCTGTCTTTCACAGTGAATGTAATTTCCCGGATGAATCTGTTAAAGTACTTGTTCGAGAAGCCGACATTAACAGGAAGGCTGGCCCGGTGGTTGTTATCGCTATAAGAGTTTGATCTCATGTACGTCACCAAGAAGTCAGTAAAGGGCAGAGCGGTAGCAGAGTTTCTAGTAGACCAACCAATCAAAGGAGACGAAGACGTCAAGTTCCAATTTTCGGATGAGCAGCTTATGGGAGTTAAGGAGGACAAATGGATTCTATATTTTGATGGTGCATCCAATCAGTATGGCTATAGAATAAGAGTTTTCCTTGTCACTTTTGATAAGTTGCATGTTCCCCTATCTTTGAAACTCAACTTCGAAGTTACTAATAACCAAGCTGAGTATAAAGCGTGCTCAGCTGGGTTAGAGGCAACTCTAGAACTAGGGGCAAAGAAATTGGAAGTCATCAGAGATTCAACATTGGTAGTATTATAGACAAGAGGAGAGTGGAAGGTCAAGGATGTAATACTGATTCTTTACCATCAAAAGCTGGAGAAGTTGATACCATGCTTTTAATCAGTGGTCTTCACCCATGTTCTAAAACTACATAATAAGTTCACCGACGCACTGGCTACTCTGGCATCAATGATTAACATACCATATGGGGTCAGGATGAGGCCACTAAAAATTAAGTAGAAGAGAAAACCAGCAATGAGATGACGACAACAATCGAAGAAAGCACAGACGAACTCCCTTGGTACTTCGATATTTAGAATTTCATGAAGAAGAGAGATTACCCCAGGTTTGCTAGCAAAAAGGACAAAAGAGCAATAAGGAGATTATCTGCACAGTTTGTCATCTACGGGGCAAAGTTGTATAAATGAGGGCACTTCGGGGTCAACAAGCAATGCGTCAGCAGTGAAGAAGATCGAGAATTGATGAAAGGGATACATGCTGGAGTCTGCGGGTCTCACATGAGTAGAAATATGTTAGCCAAGAAGATCCTACGACAAGGATACTTTTAGATGATAATGGAGACGGATTGAATACAGTTTGTGCGAATGTGTCATAAGTATCAGATCCATGCGAACCTTATGCAATTCCCCCATCCCAGCTGTATTTCCTGACATCGCCATGGCCATTTTCAATATGGGGCATTGATGTGATT